>CAUYRH010157290.1:0-40203 GCA_963574655.1 Perodicticus potto | reverse complement strand
AAGCTGTCACCCTGGATAGAGTGCTGTGGCATCACAGCTCACAGCAACCTCCAATTCCTGGGCTCAAATGAGTCTCCTGCCTCTGCCTCCCAAGTAGCTGGGACTGCAGGCGCCCGCCACAACGCCCGGCCATTTTCTTTGGTTGCAGCCACCATTGTTGTTTGGCGGGCCCGGGCTGGATTCAAACCCGCCAGCTCAGGTGTACGTGGCTGGCACCTTAGCCCATTGAGCCACAGGCGATGAGCCAACTGCTTCAATTTTTACATATGATGAACTAGCAGGAATCCCTAGACCAGTGGTTTTCAACCTTTTTATCTCACGGCACACTTGAACCTATGGTTAAACTTCCGCAGAATACTTAAATTATGTTGAGCAAAAAAAGAGTAAAAGACCGGCCGCAATGGCTCACACCTGTAATCCCAGCACTCTGGGAGGTCAAGGCGGGTGGATTGCCTGAGCTCACAAGTTTGGAACCAGCCTAAGCAAAAGCCAGACCTGTCTCTAAAAACTAGTCAGGCATTGTGGCAGGCGCCTATAGTCCCAGCTAGTTGGGAGGCTGAGGCAAGAGGATTACTTGAACCCAGGAGTTTGAGGTTGCCGTGAACTATGACACCACAGAACTCTACCCAGGGTGATAGAGAATCTGCCTCAAAAAAAAAAAAAGGGTGGTGCCCGTGGCTCAAAGGAGTAGGGCGCTGGCCCCATATGCTGGAGGTGACAGGTTCAAACCCAGCCCCGGACAAAAACTGCAAAAAAAAAAAAAAAAAGGAGTAAAAAGAAGAATATACTGTGTTTTGACTTCTTTCAAAAATAATTTAATTAATGCTTTTAAAACACGTTCATAGTACTCCTGAGAGCCTCTCACTGAACACAGGTAAAAATCACTATCGTAGACATTAAGAAGAAACCAGCAGCCCAGATCCCAGAGGAAATGAAATAACTTGGGGGCCAGAAGATATTTTAACAACAATGCTAGGCCAGGCATGGTAGCTCACACCTGTAATCCCAGCACTCTGGGAGGCTGAGGTGGGTGTTTGAGTTTCAGACCAATCTGAGCAAGAGAGAGACCCTGGGCTCAGTGCCTGTGGCTCAGCAACTAGGGCACCAGCCACATACACCAGAGCTGGCGGGTTCAAACCCAGCCTGGGCCTGCCAAACAACAATGACACTACAACCGAAAAAATAGCCGGGCAGGTGCCCCCAGCTACTTGGGAGTCTGAGGCAAGAGAATTGCTTAAGCCCACGAGTTTGAGGTTGCTGTGAGCGGTGACACCATGGCACTCTACCAACTGCAACATACCAGTGGTTTTCAACCTTTTTATCTCACAAGTGCAACATACCTGTCACGAAAAAGAAAAAGGCGGGGGGGAGAGACCCCACCTCTACTAAAAATAGAAAAACTAGCTGGGCATGGTGGCAGGTGCCTGTAGGCCAGCTACTCAGAAAGGGTGAGGCAGGAAGATCGCTTGTGCCCAGGAATTTGAGGTTGCTGCGAGCTATGACAACTTGGCACTCTACCCAGGAGTTTGAGGTTGCTGCGAGCTACAACTTGGCACTCTACATAGGATAGGTGACTCTGTGTCAAAACAAAAGAAAACAATTCTAACCAGTGTGTCAGAGATTCAACCCCATTTGGCTTCTGTAAAACAAGAGCAAAATGCTATAAGAATGAAGTAATTAGAGAACCAGAGAGGGAAGAATTAAAAATATGATTACTAAATTAACACCTTCACTAGATGGTCAGGAAGACAAAGTGAAGACAATCTCCCACACTGTAGAAAGAAAAAGTGGAAAAAGGAGAGAACAGAGCAGCACATAGGATCAATCTAGGACATCTAACAACTAACAGGATTTCCAGCAAGAGGAAATAAAAGAAATGGAGAGACAGTAATTACCAAAGAAATAATAGAAAAAAATGTTCAGAACAGAAGAATGCTGTAAAACTTTGAATAGAAAGGGTCTAAGAGCACCTAGAGCAATGAATAAGAGGGGGGAACCCCAACCTAGAAACAGCTTTAAAAAGTTATAGATTATCAAAGATAAATAAAAATAAACCAAAACAGGCTCGGCGCCTGTGGCTTAACGGGCTAAGGCGCCAGCCACGTACACCTGAGCTGGTGGGTTCGAATCCAGCCCGGGCCTGCCAAACAACAATGACGCTGCAACCAAAAAATGGCCGGGTGTTGTGGTGGGCGCCTGTAGTCCCAGCTACTTAGGAGGCGGAGGCAGGAGACTCGCTTGAGCCCAGGAATTGGAGGTTACTGTGAGCTGTGATGCCACAGCACTCTATCCAGGGTGACAGCTTGAGGCTCTGTCTCAAAATAAATAAATAAATAAATAAAGCAAAACAAAAAACAATCCCAAGTTGCCTACAAAGAAATGAGAACCAAACTGTTACCAGTTATTTTACCTGCAACAACAGATGCTTTAAGTCAACAGATCAATGCCTTTAATGTTTTGAGGGAAAATAAATTTAAATTCTGTATTCAATTAAACTATCAATCAAAAGTGAGAACAAAAATAGATTCAAAGTTTACCTTCCACATATTCTTGCTGAGAAGGTACTTCAGAATGTACTCTAGCTAATCAAGAGAGTAAAACAAGAAAGAAAAAGACACAGAATCCAGAAAAGAGTGAATGCAACCCAGAAAAGTTTAAAAATGAAGTTTCAGGTTGAAATCCATCCAGCATGCCTGAAGAATCACTTGTCCGGACTAAAGGAGGAGAAAAGAGCCTTCTAGAAACATTATCCACAAGAAGGAGATGTCATGTAATGAGTTATCAAACTCAGTGGCTGAACCTATTGAATTACACTCTGTGGGGTTGGGCCAGGACATTTATCACATAGTCAGATGATCATACAGCACCAGAAGGCTTACGGACAGAAACAGTCTCTCGTACCCCTCTGCCCTGCCTGGTCCTGCTGCTCAGAACAGTTGTTATTAAGACCATTTTATTTATTTTTTTTTTTGTAGAGACAGAGTCTCACTCTATCGCCCTCCGTAGAGTGCTGTGGAGTCACAGCTCACAGCAACCTCCACCTCTTAGGCTTAAGCGATTCTCTTGCCTCAGCCTCCCAGGTAGCTGGGACTACAGGCGCCCACCACAGCGCCCAGCTAATTTTTTGATGCAGTTCGGCCGGGGCCGGGTTTGAACCCGCCACCCTCGGTATATGGGGCCGGCACCCTACTCGCTGAGCCACAGACACCGCCCAGAGCTTGAGTTTTATATGTTTTCCCTAGACAGAGCCCAGAGAGGTTTGGATATGGGGGTGAGCAGGAAAGACCTACCCTTTCCCAGCATATTTTCCTGTTAGGATGGACTCTGAGTTTGCTCATCTTGCCATGGAAAACATCAATAAAAAAGAAATGCTTTGGGGGGTGGGGGAAGGGGAGAGCAGAGAGAGAAAGAATGAGGGAGGGGTGGGGAAAGGAAGAGCAGAGAGAGGGAAGGAGCGAGGGGGATGAGGTCTTGGTGTGTGCCACACCTTTTGGAGGCAAAACACGATTGTAAGAGGGACTTTACCCAACCAATGCAACCAGTGTAACATGGTTTCTTGTACCCTCAGTGAATCCCCAACGATAAAAAAAAAAAAAGAAAGAAAGAAATGCTTGAAGGGAATGGGCAGACTTTCCAGCATAGGAGAGGGACATGGTATCACGCACACTGGGGAGGCAGAGTTAGGCAACAGGAACCTGGGCTCAGGGACAGGAGAGCTGCGCTTTTGTCTCAAGGACCTTCTTTTCCTCATTTGAACATTTGTCCTGGAGCCTCGGGGGAGACCCTGCCAAGTATTGAGCAGGCCCCATGTGTGTCCATGACCAGGTGGCACCGAGCTCCTGGCCCTGTCTGCCAAAGGCCGCCTGATGATTTGCAGCCTGGACCTAAACTCAGAGGCTCCTGGCCCCAGGATGACCAGGGCCAGCACAGGCCAGAAAATTAAGGAACTACTCTCTGGAATTGGCAATGTCTCTGAGAGGTAAGTAGCCGGGCTCTGTCTGGGCAGAGGCTAGTGCTGTGGTCTTTAAGAGGTAGCATTCTGCGGGGCTGTCCTTTAGTCTTGACATCTGTTAGTGGGGCAGTCCCATGTCTGGCATCCTCAGGTGGCACTTGCCTCTTGGATCCCTTTTTTTTTTTTTTTTTTTTTAAGACACAGAGTTTCACTTTCTTGCCCTTGGTAAAGTGCTGTGGCATCACAGCTCACAGCAACTTCCAACTCCTGGGCTTAGACGATTCTCTTGCCTCAGCCTCCTGAGTAGCTGGGACTACGGGTGTGTGCCACAACGCCCGGCTATTTTTGTGTTGCAGTTTGGCCGGGGCTGGGTTTGAACCCACCACTCTCGGTATATGGGGCCGGCGCCCTACCCACTTAGCCACAGGCGCCACCCTCTTGGATCCCTTTTGAGAGTCCCAGACATTACGTTGCCTGGTAACAGGCTGCACCCAAGGCCGCTGCTTCTGGAAGGTGAACAGGATACCGTTTCTCAGATAGCACCCCCACACCCTCTCCCTAATAGGGTCATGGGACACTTCCCCTGGTGATTCTGCACCCTCCCTGTTGGACACCGCCTCCTCGAGGCCCCTGTCTCTGGTCCTCCCTCAGTGCTGGCCCACAGGAGCTGTCCAGAGAGAACATGTGGGTTCCCCTGAGACCCCTCATCTGGCTGCTGTGGTCCTAAGAGCAAAACAACGTCCTGCAGACTCTAGGTCTCAATGGTTGGAACTGTCTCCATAGTTCTGCCATGACCACCCCCACTGTCCCTGTGGAGTCTGCCAAGAAGAGATGCCAGCTAGGAACATTTGAGGGAGCCTAGGGTGGGGGTGATGCCAGCCCCTTCTCAGGTACCTCTTGGCCCCTGAGCAGACCTGATGGAGCCCAGTGAACTAGCCAGGCCCAGCAGGCACAGCACCAGTCCCATCTTTGTCCTCTGGGGCTGGGGAGAGGGGCTCATTCCTCAGAAGGGCTCACTCCCCACACTTGTTATGGGACTGGGTTCCTATTCTTTCCAGCCTTGGGTATCTCTTCCCTTTCCCCTGGTGCCACATGTGTTCTTTGCAGAGTGTCTTTTCTGAAGAAAGCAGTTGACCAGCGGAACAAGGCCCTGACAAGCCTCAACGAGGCCATGAATGTGAGCTGTGCACTATTGTCCAGCCGGGAGGGCCCCAAGCCCATCTCCTGCACGACCACCACAGCCTGGAGCCACCTGCAGCTACAGGATGTGCTGACAGTGACCTGCCTGCTAGAGAATAGCAGCACCTTCAGCCTGGGCCGGGGCTGGGCCTTGTGCATCGAGGTGCTCTCCAGCTCCTCTGCCCTGGATCTGGACTCTGCCGGCTCGGCCATCACCTACACAATCCCCGTGGACCAGCTCAGCCCTGGCAGCCGGCGGGAGGTGACGCTGCCCCTGGGCCCAGGGGAGAATGGCACATTTGACCTGCCTACCACCGTGTCCTGCACGCTTTTCTACAGCCTTCGGGAAGTTGTGGGTGGGGCCCTTGCCCCCTCAGACTCTTTCGAGGACCCCTTTTTGGACGAGGAGCCCCCCGACTACTTACCCGAGCAGGAGGGCGTCTGTCTGCCCCTCAGCAGACACACGGTCGATCTGCTGCAGACCCTCCGCTTTCCTGGCCTGGTCCCATCCTGCACACAGGCCTCTGCTCTGCTCAGGCCAACAGACCCCGTGGATACCTTCCTGGCAGCTTGTCGGGAGCCAGGCAGCCAACCGGCAGGACCTTCCTCCCTGAGGGCCGCGTACCTACCCCCATCAGTAGCCTGCATCAAGGTGTCTGCGGAGCTGCTCAGGGCTGCTCTCAAGGATGGTCACTCAGGTTTGTGGCACTTTCTCTCGTGTGGGTCCTCGGTGCTCTGTGAGGGGGAAAGGAGTTGCATCTGCATTGTGCTTTCTGTTGGGCTCTGGGCTCTTCCACCACCTTTTTACTTTAAATTGTTATATGTATTTTTATTTATTTATTTATTTATTTATTTTGGGGGAGAGGGACAGTGTCTCACTACATTGCCCTCAGTAGAGTCCGTGTCACAGCTCACAGGAACCTCAAACTCTTGGGCTTAACAGATTCTCTTGCCTCAGCCTCCCAAGTAGCTGGGACTACAGATGCCCGCCACAATGCCCAGCTATTTTTTATTGCAGTTGTTGTTGTTCAGCAGGCCTGGGCTGGGTTCGAACCCATCTGTTTCAGTGCATGTGGCTGGCACTGTAACCACTGTGCTACGGGCATCAAGTTAAATTGTGTTTTTTTAAATCTATGTAAAGAAGCATAACTTAAATACAGGGAAGTAGACCTGTGTGGAGGGGCGGGCTCAGTGAGTTTCCATGATGGGAGCACCTGGGAAGCCAGCACAGCCACACCTGAGCCCATGGCCTGGTCAGCAGGGCTATTTGGGCTGGACTGGGGTCAATGCATGTCTCTTTCTTGTTTTTGACTGGCTTTTTCTCCCAGGTGTGAGACTGTGAGACTGTTGTGTTATGTGACTGATGGATCTTGTGGCAGGATTGGGTCCCAGTTGCAAATGTCATTGTTCTACAAATGTCTTTGGGGAGTTTCTGGATTTGGGTTTGTACAAAGGGTAGTTGCAGCCACCCTGTGGGGAGCACTTGGTGCCAGGTTGTGTAGAACTGCCTGTTCCAGGACCAGCACCCAGGAGCATTGCCAGGTCTTTCTGGGAGGCTGGGGGGGCTAGCACTCCCCTTGATTAATCAGAGGCCACCTTGCAGTAAGGACCGGCCCCCAGGAGCACTGCCAGGTCCTTCAGGGGTCGGGGGAGGCTAGTACTCCCCTTGATTAGATTAAATCAGAAGGCCACCTTGCAGAGAGTCAGGGCACGCCCTGACTCCCAGCTAGCTGTCCAGGCTGCTTACTGAGGGTGGGCTGTGGGCCACTGGGCTCCTGGAGGGGCACCGTGGGGTAAACACCCAATGCTGTGTGGTGGGATCTTTCTGAGCTCTCTGCTGCTGCCTCCTCCAGGTGTGCCCCTGTGCTGTGCCACCCTGCAGTGGCTGCTCGCTGAAAATGCCGCTGTGGACGTTGTGCGGGCCCGAGCACTGTCCTCCATCCAGGGCATGGCCCCAGACGGTGCTGACGTCCAACTCATCGTCCGTGAGGCAAGCAGGGGTCAGCGCTCCTATCCGTGGGGAGACCTACCTTGACACCAGCGGCTATCAGAATGGGCTCCCTGGGCTGGCAGCTCAGAAGGAATCAGATCCTGGGCCCCATACAGACCAGCTTGCTGTGGGGTGGACCCAGGGGCTGTCTGTGAGCTCTCCAAAGGATTCTGGGGTAGTGGGCCCCACCTGCACCTGAGCAAACCTCCCTCAGGAAGGTCTCCCAGTCCAACTTTATACCACAAGGTTCCCTTCCCTGGCCCATTACCAAAGAGGCTTTCCTTGGTGCTGCTGGGGAAGGGTGTGTCCCCAGTCCAGGGCCCACTAACCCTGCACCACCAGGGGGTGCTGCTGAGCTCCCACCTTCTGCACACCTGCCTTCTGTGGCCCTCTGGCTGTGGTGCCCAGTGTCACCGCCAACAGACCCTCACATCCCACAAGCATAGCTTCCTATAGAGTAGCCCAGGCTGCCAGGACATATATGTGTTCCCAGTGGATGAGCCTGCCCAGCTTGGGGTCTGTGGAGCAAGCCATGGCCCTCTCCCAGAGCCAGGTTTCTTGGCCTTGAGCCCCCTCCCCAGCTTTTTCAGGCCAGGTCAGCATCCAGGTCTGGACATTGCTGGACCCTAATGCTGGGGTCTGACAGTGGCTGTGTGGTCAGTCCTTCCTGAATGTCCAGGCCCCTGATCTTGCCTGTGTTCCATGTGTGAAGAACGAGTCAGGACTTGCGGCCAGGTTTTGTTGTCCAGCTCAGTAGTCACAGCTCTTAGATGGGCACAGCAGTGTCTTTGTTCACACAAAAACCCTGCCCTGCTGCCAGGTGATCCATGCTGCCCAGCATGGGGTGGGCATCCAGGCCTGCAAGCCTTTGAGGGCATGGGCAGGACTGCAGGCTGCAATGTCCATGGAGACATGGGCACAGAGGTTGCTTCTCTCTGGGCTCAAAACCCCAGGTGAGCTCCTTATGTCTTCTTGGACACATCTATCTCCAAAGGGGCTGGCCAGTTCTTCAGGTGGAAAGATCCAGGACTGGGGTGGGGCCTCATGCACTGCCGGTAGGAGGCGCCTCTGTAGCCTGGCAACGGCTGGTGGGCAGGGCTGTGGGCAGACTGTGAGGGTCCTCCTGTGTCGCAGGTGGCTGTGACTGACCTGTGCCTGGCAGGGCCCATCCAGGCCGTAGAGATACAAGTGGAGAGCTCGTCCCTGGCTGACATGTGCAGGGTGCACCACGCGGTCATCAAGCGAATGCAGGTATGTCAGCCAGTGTGGACATGCACGGAAGGACACTCTTGAGGGTGTCGGGCTATGTAGCTGCTGGCAATAGGGACTTTGCCCACCTGAGGGAAGCTGGGGGAAGAGCCACCTCCTCTCTGCTTCCCAGTTTAGTAGTGTGCAGTTGAGTGGTGGACTCAACTCTCCAGCTGTGCTGTTGGACTCCCAATGGGCACCCCTAAGTCTGAGGCCTATCTGAGCCCCTGTGGCCAGTAGATTTCTGTTCATCTGCCAAGGTCAGCCAGAGGTGTCCTCACTTTCCCCAGCTAAGCAGAGCCCTCATGGAGAGGCTGTGGTGCCTTATGTGTGGTTCCTAAGACAAAGAAGTCTCCTTGCAGTGAGCCTCCGTGTCTCTGCTAAGAATGCAGTTAGCAGCCAGCCCTCCTCAAAGCCCTGGGATTCTGTACTCTGCCCAGGGCCGGCTTGTGCCAACAGCACCAGATCTGAGAAGACACTCCCCATGTTCCGAGTGAAAGTCTAACTCGAGCCCTCTGCAGGGTAGCTGTCACCACTCACCCATTGGGACCGTGGCATGGCCCTGGTCCTGGTGGAGACATCTGCAGTGGCCACAATGAGGCAGTTATGAAGTTTGTTTTAGACAGGTCCTCCTAAGGTCAGGGAGACCATTGCTGCATGAGCTGCCAGGTGCCCAGGTGTGCAGCAGCAGCGACTCTGCCCTAGCCCTAGTTGGTGGCACTAAACTACCTTCAGGGATATGGGTACCACTTGAGAGCTCAGATGTTTGGTTGCAATAAGCATATCAGGTGACAGTGCTACAACCCACCATGACTCCGTCATGGCCCTGGTGACCTCAGTTGTCATACAGTGCCATGATCCTAGTGACTCCCTCATCTGGCACTAGGATGGGGCTGCCTGGGTTCAGGGGTCTATTCTTGACCATTCAGAGCTGGCAGTAGTGCTGCCCATTAGAGGAGGCTCCACCCACAGGCCACCAGGTCCCATGAACATTCCTGTTCTCTTCTGAGAACAGAGCTATAGTCCTTACATTATGTCCATGTCTCTCTTACAAGGACCAAGCTGCCCAGGTGACCACATCCTAGTAGTCTGCACTGTGGCATGGGCTGAGGCCTCCACGTGGAGTCTGGAACATGGGTCAGTCACAAGAGTCATGTGCTACTGCTGCCTCTTATGTGGGAATCTCATGGGCTGTGGACCTGTGTATCCCCACCCTGAGAGGCCAGCCCTGCATAGCAGGAGTGTCTTATCAGTCAGCCCTGACCACAGCTCAGGGTTTTCAGGATCCTGCCAGATGGGCAGCATATGCCTCACACCAGCACTTGCTGGGGTCCTAGGCAGGCTGTTGTCCCTCAGTTTTTGCGGTACCAGGGTTTTTTCTCAATCGCTTTGCCCCAGAGGGGCTGTGTTCACTCAGGGGCCTTGCTGTCTAGACTCCTCTGGGAATTCAGATCTGAGCCCAGGGAGCTGTCTGGGCTCCTCAGAGAGCAGAGTTGCCCACACACTCCACGTGGGCCCTCCCTGAGTTGCACAGCAGCACCAAGGCTGGTCTGGGAGAAGCAGGCAGGGGTGAGTCTGGATCTGGGCAGAGGGAGGCTCTTTGGGGACAGGCAAGAGTCAGGCAGTAGCGGGGAGGAACCCAGTAGAAATTCCCATTCAAGTACTGTCAAGCCAGGAGCTATGTCCTGGCAGGAGGAAAGGAGGGGAGGACAGCAGAGGAAACAGGAACAACTGAGGGAGTGGGCACTGAGTTAATGGAAGGCCAGGCAGGGGGGCCAGGGCAGATGGAGGACGAGGGTCACCCTGTTCCAAGGGGTGTAGGGGATAGCGTCAGGGTCCTGCTAGCCTCCCGACATGGGTGCCCTCTCTAGCATCCCCCACCCTATGTCCCTGCAGACCATGGTCAAGCAGCAAGCTGCCCAGGGCTCCAGCCCACCTGACCTCCGCATACAGTATCTCCGCGAGATCCACACCAACCACGAGGTGAGGCACTCAGTGCCCTGCAGCCACTGCTACCTGGGGGGTGCAGTTATAGGCCTGTCTCAGGACATGGGCCCATTTGTCCCTTTCCCTGCTCCCACCTGAGGGGTGGGTGTTGGGCCAGGTGGTATGTCTTCTGTTATAAGGTCACAGATGAGTACTCTTCCTTAGACTGCCAGCCTCCTCCCAAGTACTATTTTGCAAATGGCAGTTCCCCCAGAGGGACCCCAGTATGAACATAGGAGAGGTCCAGGGCCTGACTGGCTGCCCCCATCTTCAGACTCTGCTGCGGGAGGTACAAGCCCTGCGTGACCGGCTGTGCACAGAGGATGAAGCCAGTGCATGTGCCACTGCCCAGAGGCTCCTGCAGGTGTACAGACAGCTGCGAAACCCCAGCCTCATCTTGCTGTGAACAGGTAGGCCCGGCCCCTTGCCCAGCCCCTCGCCCCCTGCATTTCCCCAGTTTTCTCTGTCAGCCACGGTGCCTTTGTGGTTCACAGAGAAAAAATGGACAAAAGAGGCTACTTTCCCGGCTCCTGACTCAAGAAGCACTCAGTCCTGGCCAGAGCTATGGAAGGTCAGGGGAGGCAAATTCTGGCCACCTGGGAGCAGAGCGCACACAAGAGTGCCAAGTGGATTATGGACCATGCCGGTCATCCTGCCCCAGCTCCCTGCCCTCTCTGTATCACCCTTTCCTCCAGCAGCAGTGTGCAGCCTGGTCACTCCTGGGCAGTCTCCCACCCAGAGCAGCAAGGCCGTCCCAGGGCCCATATGGACTTCTGAGCCAGGGAGGCCAGCAAGAAACAGGTTTTCTGGCCTTGGGGCTCTGGGTGGGTTTGAGTATCTGTGTTGCGGCTGTTTCCGGTACCATGGGACCAGGAGCACTAGCTGCCCACTGGCTGGTCAGCACTGCCAGGCCAGCCATAGACCCTCGTGCACTGTCCACGCGTGCCCACCTGCCCACTCTGAGGTAAAATGTAGGAGGGGCTCCCTGCAACCAAAGCACAAACACCCCGTAGGGGCTCCTATGGGTGCCAAAGTTCCTGCCATGGCTAGGAAGGCTGTCAGAACACTCAACTAGTTGCCTCTGGCCGGGGCTGCACTGTCTTCACAGTACTTGGTGGGCTGTGGAGGGCCCCAGCCTCAGCCTCAGCCTCCTCCCTCCCCAGGTGCTGATATTTTAACTGTTTGGGGAGGAACAACTATGTCTGTGTCCCCCGCCAAGGTGCTGTGGCGCCATTCCTATGTAAGTGCCCCCGTAATACATGCGGGAGCCATGAGGCGCTTCTTCGCTGTGACCAACAACTGTCTGTTAAACTTCAGTCCTTGCCTCGTGTTTGTCCCCTTACCGCCCTGAGCCAGCTGGCAGCCCTATCCACCCTCCTGGCCTCTGGACAGAGCCACCACTGCTTGGGAGCCCCCAGCCCTGGGGCAATGCTCCTGAAAAGGAGGCCTCCCTGAAGTGCCCAGTTGCTCCCACCACAGCCACCTGCCCGTCTCCACCACACCTTCACCTCCAGGGAGGGAGGGGCCAGCAGGTGCTGAGTCAGGTTAGTCTCCCTCAGGGTAGCTGGGAGGGAGTGGGCCCACTTCTCCAAATCTGCTCTTTTAGTAAGGGCCAGCATCTAGTGTCCCTAGGAGGGCTGCCTTCTCCAGAGCTGTGGGTGGTTTACTGCACTGACCCCTTATCCCTACCCACAGCTGCACCCGAGGGCAACCCACTGCCCCAGGTGGGAGCTTTAGGCTCCATCCACTTGCCGGCCTTATGCCCATCTTCCTCTCAGTAGCACAGGTTGGGGAAATGGGGTGGCCAGGCCAGCCCATGGGACTTCAGAACAGATAGGCCCTTGATGAGCCGGCAGAGGACCATCTGTAGGGCCAGCTTCTTCCTGCCTTGGGAGGGTGACATGGCCAAGGCTGTGTGGTGGCTTCTGTCAGACTTTGCAACCCAACACACCTGCCTTCACTCCCCATTGCGTAGTAATGGGGAGTCCCAGAGCTGACAGGTCTGGGTTGCCCCAGACGGGGGCGTTCCACAGGGCCACCATCTGACCTGCTGCCCAGTGCTGCTGAGAAGGGGGCACCAGCAGGGCACAGGGACGTGCAGACGCTCCAGAGGTCTGAGAGCCAGGTTGAAGTCAGCCCCTGGCAGAGGCAGCCTTCTGGCTGTCTTGACCTCTGTCATGGCATCTCTAGGATCAGACATTGAGGCATTAGTGCTGGTCTGGTTTGGAAGCAGCTGCCTTCTGGCTGTTAAGGCATCACAGTAGAGACTGTCATGCCTATTGCTGGTCTGAGGCCTTCCCTGCCCCTGTGGGCACCTGAGAGTGACCTTGGGTGGACAGTTGTAGGTGGAGGCACACTGGCATCCAGGAAGGAAAAAGCTGCCAATGTGTACACCAGAAAGCTGAGAGAGTAGTGATGTGGAATGATGAGCAAGAAATCTGATGGGCAGGAAAGGGGGCCACAGGGGACTTCAACTCAGCTGGGACACAGCAGTGTCGGGGAACTAAGTGAAGCTGTTTCCAGGAAGCCCACTCTCACCCCGATGGAATGGCAGCTCAGGGCCACCAGCCTCTGGGCATGTTTAGCCCTGAACCTCAGGCTGTGCAAAGCCCCTCCCTCGTGACCAGGTTGGGGGGGGCCTGCTGGCCAAGGAGGAACCCAGCAAAGGCTTGGAACCTTGGTCACCTGCTGCAGCGTAGGTCCTGGCGTGGTGCTGTGGCCCCTAGATGGGATGAATGGCCCCTTCTCACCCTGCCCCACAGACAGCAGACACCCCTGGCCTGAGTGCTGCCTCCTGCACATAGGGCCCACCCACCTCAGCCCCTTCCCTGCCCATCTGGCCTCTTCCTGATTCCCAGGGGTCTGTTACCCCCAGTGCCGCCCTGGGAGGGCAGGCCCTCTGCACATCAGCCCTGCCTCCAGCTGCTGGCAGGGCATGCAAGGCAACCCCCTGGAGATCCTGCTGAGTTGGGGAGCCTGGAGTCCAAGAACCTAGCCCCAAGGTTCTGCCTGCTGTCTCAGCCTTGGCGCCACCAGGGGGCTCTGCAGGCCACCTATCCGTCATACCCTCACACTGCAAGAGGTGACTGGTCCTGCCAGGGCTAACTGGAACCTACCTAGCCCATGTGACTCACATTAGCCTTTTGTCCCTAAGTTGATCCTTTTGCAAGGGCTGGACTAGCAGCAGACCCCAGGGCGGGGGTGGTGTGGCCTGAGGACATCCCTGTTGGCTGCCTCCCACCCACTATCCCCCTCTGTCCTGGTCCTCAAGACCCCACAGGCCCGGCCCCAGCAGGCCACTTTCCAGGTGATACTCCCTGGGGGCTGGGAGGAGCTCGGGGAGACGAGCGGGGACCCTGTGTAACCCCAGGCGGCGCCCCGAGCCTATGAGCAACTGCGTGACAGACACCGTTTAATGCGGCCAGGAGACCTCAGTACTCCCAGAGTGCGGCCCCGGTCGGCGCGTCGGCGTCGGCACGCAGCAGCCCCGAGGCGCCGCCGCGCAGGTATTTGCCGCTCCGGGCCCGGATGGCCAGTCGGCCGCGCTCACGGAACTCAAAGAGGAAGTCCTCGGAGCCCTCGCCGTCGCTGCGCACGCTGCCGTGGCTGCCGGTGTTCCAGAACCCACCGCGGCCTGCGGAGGCACGGGCATCGGCGGGGGCGCTCACTGCTGCAGCCCCCGCCCCTCCCTGTCGCCCCCATTCCCGGGACCCACCGCCCACCTCGAATCTGGTACGCGCCGTCGCTGAAGCTCAGGTGGAAGACGTCGTAGACAGAGCGGTTGGTGTCCAGCTGGTTGGAGCCACGGCGCTGGCAGACGAAGCCATCCAGGCCGCGCAGCACCAAGATGGGCCGGTTGATGAGCTTGAGGGTGAACTCCTCGTCCTTGCCTGGGGGGAGAAGGTGCTGCTGGGGCCACCCTCCCGCCACCTACCCCGTCCAGCCTCTAGGAGGAGCCACGCCCTGGACTTGGGGGCCAGGATCTGCCATTGCCTAGTGTGCTAAGGTGCTGTGGAACCTGCAGGACCCCCAAATGTACAGTGGGGACACAGAAGTTGTAGGATCTAACTGCTGGCCAAATGTTGAGGCTAATCATCTTGACCAGCAAGCATAATTATTGCCATGAGACCAGTAGTTCTGTGGGGAGGAGTGTCCAGCCCAGCGGGCACTGCCCTTGGGAGAACCCAGCCCCCAGCCCCTGCCCCCAGGCAGGCAGGTAGGGCTCACCCACAAAATCGCTGATGGCCGCCAGCTGCCCATTCTTCTTCATACACACATAGCGCCCATTGCTGGCTCTGAGTGCCACCCTTCGACCACGCCACTCCATCTCAAACATGGTGTTGGCAGAGCTAGAGGGAGCGGGGCAGGGTCCTCTCAGAGCAGCAGGAGGTGGGGTGAGGGTCTGACCCCTTAGCCCCTTCAGGTTCCAGGGTATGAAGCAGGAGCCTGCCTTTTGGACACACCCATTGAGAGTCACTCCCCACTCCTGACTACTGCTATGGTGGTCCCAGAGGTGGGGACAGTGGTGATGATAGTGATGGTAGAGGTAGGAGTGATGGTGGGGTTGGGAGGGATGATGGGGGATGATGTGGGTAAGGATAGGGGTGATGGTGAATAGTGGTGGCAGAGGCAGGGAGGTATACTCACACTTGTGGGGCTGTGGCCTGAATGCCCCCATGGGTGACCAGCATCCAGTAGCCCCCAGTGCTGCAATAGAAGGTACACTTCTTGGTCTCCCGATCAATTTGCATCAGGAAGGTCTCATGATCCAGTTCTTCGTCCTGATTGGCTGAGACATTGACCCCTAGAGGGAGGAAATGGGTAAGCTCCTCACTCCTCTCCTGTGGGCAGCGAGAGATGGGGCAGCATGCTTTGGGGGCACCCCAAATCCAGGTTGTCTCAGCTAGGACCTTCTTGAGAAGATTTGAAAGACACCTTTCAGAGAGCCTGAGAGCCCTGTTCCCAGGGCCACGTGTGCACTTTGTAGACCCCACACACTGCCTTGACGGACCCTTGACCTAGCTCTCACCACAGCCCCAGGACCAGCCCTTCTGCGCAGCAAATCCCCCACTCTCTGCTAATCGGGTAATCAGCCTGCTCCTCCTTTCTTGACCCAGGACTTAACACGATCTTCTATTTATAACTCACCCCTAAGCTGCTAGATGGGCATAGTGGGGTCTGTGTCCTTCCCCATGCCATGGCCCAAGTCATCACCAGGGCCTAGGGACCACCCTGGGTACCAAGCAGGGGCTAGCCCCCTCTTACCTCTGTGGCCCCCTCACTCATTTGTGCTTGGTCTCCCAGGAGCTCTGAGGCAGGACAAGGCCACCCAGGGCTCTGTCTAGAGTTCCTCAGGGGCAGAGGGCACCTGTGCCCAGGTACGGAGCATCAGGCATGGGGGCACACACTGAGTCCCTGGCTCTCTCCCACAAACCACATCCCTGTTTCCACGACAGCTGGCTGCTCCGAGTGCTGTGGCAGATTGCAGAGCTCCCGTAAGGCCAGGGCTCCAGGTGCATCTGACTCGAGGGATAGGCCTGAGGGTGGGGGCCAGACCCAACGCAGGCTGCCCCAAGGGAAGGAGGGCACCGGGTAGTGACCTATAGTGGAGAGGTGGGATCTACTGCCTTTCGCCAGCTCCCCAAGGCTGCCCTCCAAGCCCCCAGGCTGGGGTGTCTCCCTCTCACATGAGTCGCTGCTCAGATGCAAAGAAGTAGCTGCATGTGCCCTGAAAGGTGGCATAGTGTTTTGCCCACCACTGCCAGCTCCATCATCCCACCAACAAATACTGAACTAAGTGGCAGTTGGAATGTCTGAAGCCGTTCCGGGCCCAAGGCCAACAGTAAGCATGAGAGTCACAGCACCTAGAGTCCATGGGAGACATGACAACAGGAGTCTAGATGGGCCGTCTGTGCTAATGGTGCAGTGGCGAAGGCAGGGCCCCCTCACAGAGCAGGTGCTGGGGGAGAGCACCATCCTGCAGGAGCTGAGGAGAAGCAAGGTCAGAGGTCCTGGGCTGGATGGGTCACACAGCACCTTGCATGGCTCTGGCTACTGCCCTGTCACCCACACTGCTGCGCTGTCGGTGTAACTCCAGGACTTCCCACACACACTTCCTTCAGACAGGATGCCGTCCGGGAGGTCCTCCTCATACAGCCACCTGCTTCTAGGGAACTAGATTTTCACAGGCAGAGGTAGGAATCCAGATTGGTCTGGGCAAAGCTGGTTTTACTCCGTTCTAGGGGAGCTGGTTGAGCAGTAGGAGGGGGTGCCTTTATTTTAGCCAGTGAGCAGGGAGAAGCATCTGCCAGAATTTGGGAGAAGTCTTTTAACTCCTGAGAAGAAAAACAGAGACAGAGCTTCTTTTTCCTCTGGACTTAATCCTGCCTGGATGTGAAGCCTAAAACAGCAGCAGCCATTTTGTGACCATGAGGGTATCGGCCTGAGATCAGAGCTAAGAGAGTGGTTCAGTGAGGGATAGTAATAGAGGCCTCTGGTGACGCCACTCAGCTGGTGCTGGTGTCCTGCCTGGGATCTTACCACCTCTGGGCCTCAGACTCCCATTTACAGGAAATAGAATCCTTTTTTGCTTGTGGCCAATTTTCTATTACTGGAGAAACGCTGACTATGCTTTCCGTCCTCACTGCTGAAGGCAAAAACGAGCAAACTAGCTGATAAAGGCAGCAAAAGAAAGTCCCTGGGAGAACTCAGGTGACCCTGTATGCTCACAGACACCCAGGGAGAAGTAGACAGGCTCATGGGCTGCCTGACTAGGGAGGTGACTGGAGTCATGGCACTGCCACCCTGAACCCCACAGATGCTGTGCAGGGGTGAGGCTGAGGCCACTCCCACCACTCTAGCTGCCTTGGAATCAAGGGGTCCCATCTCCTCCCTCCACTAGCTCTGCCTCCCCTCTTTGACTGAGACGCTATGTCCCACTTTCTCATATCATGGTTGCCAAGTCAAAGTCTGAAGCATCTGGTGGGCTGGGTCATGCCCTCAGCCTTACTGCAAGGGAGGCAGAGAGATGAGAGCCTAGTACTTCCTGCTTCCAAAGTGGGAAGCATGTACTGGCCCTTAGTAGGAGATTCTCCCATTGAAGGGACAGAGTTAGATGCAGGGTGGTCAGGAGATTGAAAAATGGACCACACAGTCACTATCCCTCCACCATCACCATCATTCTGTCCACCTCCTCTATCGCCATAACCATCACCTGTTGCACCTGCAATAGCAACATCACCAACATCACAACCACCATCACCATGTCACCATCTACCATCATCACCACTACCACTGTCACCATCACCTTCGTCACCAACATCACCACTACCACTGTCACCATCATCAAAATCACCTTAACCGGCTCGGCGCCTGTAGCTCAGCGGGCTAAGGCACCAGCCATGTGCACCTGAGCTGGCGGGTTCGAATCCAGCCCGGGCCAGCCAAACGACAATGACGGCTGCAATCAAAAGATGGCCGGGTGTTGTGGCGGGCGCCTGTAGTCCCAGCTACTCGGGAGGCGGAGGCAGGAGACTCGCTTGAGCCCAGGAATTGGGAGGTTGCTGTGAGCTGTGATGCCACAGCACTCTACCAAGGGTGACAGCTTGAGGCTCTGTCTCAAAAAAAAAAAAAATCACCTTAACCTTCACCACCATCATCATCACCACCATCATCACCACCATCACCACCACCATCACCTTCATCACCCCCATAACCATCATTGCCCCCAGCACCACCTCCACTAGCACTGTCACCATCATCATTGCTACCACAATCACTACCACAGCCATCACCGTCACCGCTGCCATGAGTCTCTTTTGCAATCAACTTATAAATACTTGTGTCCACAATCTTGTACTCTCAACAAAGGAAGCTTTCTTGCTATCATTGCCTCATTTCACTCATTTAACCAACTAAGGATTGCCAAGCATATGGCATTGGCCCAAGACAGAAAGTGGCCTATGATGGAAAGGAGCAATGTGCACGTCACGTCTGCTGATGAACCCCAGCACCCGGCCATGTGCCAGGACAGGTGTTCACAATGTGACTCCAATTTCTGTCACTGGAGGACTGGCCCAAGGACCCTGGCTGCAGGCACAGGCCCCATAGCCATGGCTTGGCACCCCTCTCAGAGATCCAGGGTGGCCCTCCGCCAGCTGGACCAGGGGCAACAGTGTGCCCAGATTCCTAAGGTGGGGCAGGGTGCCCTGGAAGGCTGGATGTCCATTGGGACAGGGGTTTGGTGGACACGTGGGAACTTCCAGGAGATAGATGAGCTGGTATTGTCCCTTGCCTGATGTTGGCCTGACTAGGGAGGTGACTAGAATCAAGGGAAGGGCTCCAGGTGCCAACACGCTTTCCTTTCGTCTTCTCCTGACCTCAGAGCCCCGGGGTCAGGATGTGCCTGGCCACTCTGGGGCATGAGGAGCCAAGAGCCCAGTGGGTAGCAACTGTGACTGGACCAGGGCTTACCCCTCAGCTTACCCCTGGGGCCACCTGGGACCCTCAACTCCCGCATGGAGAAGCAGGAACTGCCTGTTCACCCCAAAGGCTGCTGAGGGAGTTATCAGAGGCAGTTAACCCATGCTTGGGGAAATGGGGAGAGACAAGCCACACCCCACTGTACAGAGATGGTGAGCTCAGGCCCTGAGTGAGACTGCCTGTCTCTACGGCAAGCCCCCTATTCCCGGGGCCCAGGCCTCCTCCCCAACTTCCTTTAAAGTCCAGAAAGCAGGCGGAAGAGAAGGGGAGGAATGAGGACTCCTCCTCATCTTCCCCTGGCAACACCAAGCCAGGCTGTGGCCTCCGCAGCCTACATATCTCCAATCTCAGACTCGATAGCTGCCCATCAAGCCCAGGGCTTGGTGGAGATGTTCTTCAGCTGTCCTGAGAAAGGTCTGAACCTGTTGCTTCAGTCCTCAGTGGGGACCCCCAGGCGCAGCCCCGGGCTCACTACCCTGCACTGAGGGGCAGACACATGTCCACATGGACATCCCAGCCCAGAACAGACACACAGACAGGATGCCACTGCCCTGGGAGGCCCCGCACCGCCCTCTGAGGAGGCTGCTGCCTGCGAGGTTACCTTGCCGCACAGAGACATAGCGGTGGTTGGCTGCCACCAGCACCACCTGCGGGTGACTCTCCTCCAGATCGAAAAGCTCGTCCTTGCCAGGCCGTGTGTTTCGGCCAGCCTTGAGTGTGCCAGCAGGCCCCACGGGCGCCAGGTAGCGGCCATCACAGTCCTTGAAGGCCAGCTTGCCTGCCTTGAACTCGAGTGTGTAGCAGGCACGAGCCTCAGGCTCCCAGACGAGGCGGCCATCGCTGCACAGGTAACGGCTGTCACAGGTCTTGAGGCAGTAGCGTCGGCTCTGGAAGATGAGGGTGAGGAGGGCGTCCACACCCCATGGCATGTCACCGTCTGCTGCCATCTCGTCTTCCTGAGGGCACAGGTGGACGTAGCGCCGCCGGCTCACACTCAGCAGGTGCGCCTGCGGGTGCAGGGCCAGGTGCACGGTCCACAGCTCAGCAGGGGAGATGGCTGTGGCAAAGCAGGAAAGCTGGTCCTCAGTGCCACCAAAGAAGCGGCCGTGCGGCTCCGACTGCAGTGCCCAGCGCCCATCAGGCTGTGGCAGGACCAGGAAACGACAGTCTCGGCCTGGCTGCTCTGCCTCGCAGGACACACGCCCGTCCTCTTCAGCAGACAGGTATCGTCCTAGGTGACTGCTGCGGAACAACACTGCTGCGCCCTGCCCTGGGTCAGGCTCTAGCACCCACGTCTGCTTCCTCTTAAGGCTGGGCGCAGAGGCATTAACTTTGAAGCCAAAGCTCTCGGCCGTCAGGTAGCGGTCAGTGTCATTGACAAGGCCAAACTGGATCTTCAGCACCTGACGCAGCCCATTGGTCGGCATCTTTGGAACTGGCCAGGTCCCCTCAAGGGTCTAGAGAACTCTCTCCAAGTCCTCAGGGCACCCGCGGCCCCCCAAAGGCCCAGCTCAGCGTAGCCAGCCCACAGCCCCCAGATCCAGCTGGCGTCATGGACCCGCTGCTCGCTCTGCTGCTGGCTCTGAGCAGCAGCCGTAGCTGCCTGAGAGGCTCTTACAGGGCAGTGGGCAGCAGAGGGCGGGCGGGGAGGGTGGATCAGAGACAGAGACGAGCCGGCTTAGGAGCCTCGGCCCCTTTCACTGCCCCAGCTTGGATTTCAGCTGCTCCCGGATTGCACTGCAGGGCTGGGGAGAAGGAGGACTGCAGAGCTGAGGAGCAGGAGGACCCCTTCTTGTCCTCTTGGGGTGGGCCCAACCCTGCCTTGGGGCCCCCACGGCTCTTGGCCTCTCTCCTTCCTGCCCACCACCTCAGGGCCCCAGACGCTCAACGCAGACCCCCAGCACAGCACAGCGGCCCAGCACTTTCCCGATGTAGAAAAAGCTGCGGGTGGAAAACTCACAGCCGCAACCCGATCGCAGCCCTCCACCCTTGGTGGCCGCCAGGTCCCCAGCAGGATCCAGTTACCACTTCTCTGATTCCTGCTGCCAGGAGCACGGCAAGGCCCCCGCCCAGCAGCCTGCAGCCTTTGTCCTGACCACCCCCAGCTGGCTTTCTAACCTCTGCTCCTGCCCCAAGTTCTGGCCTTCCGTAGTGGTGGCCTTGGGCCATGGGCTAGAAATGAGGGGGCCAGTGACAAGGTCAGGATCCCATGGACCCCCATTGGAGACCTGGCTGGGATGCAGCAGTGCAGCCGTGTGTACAGGGTACGATGACACACGTGCAGGAGGCTGGCGCATAGTCCTCTGGGCAGCTCCCCCATGGCAACACATAGTCACTGGGCGTGGGGCCCAGAGGACCTGGGTCCTGCCAGCCCCCAGCACACCCGTGTGCCCTGAATGAGTCTCCCATGTGTTCCCTCCCATGAAGCCAGCCTCACTTGGCCTGTGGTGGACTCAGTGGGTCACCCTGGGGACCCTGGAATTGCTGCTCCCATTGCTGGAGCAACTGGCCTGGCTTTGGGGCTTTATGGATTCCTGGGGATCGTGTGGGACAGAGTCTACCTTGTGTTCTTGGGTGGCCCTTGGAATCTGGCAGAGGATGAGATCAGCAGGCTGAGAGAGGCTGGAAGCTGACACATCACAACCCCCAGGGCCCTTAGCCCCAGCCTGGGGGGCCTTGCTCAGCTGCACCTGCTGGCTCATCTCCTGCCTCTGCTACAGTGGCCAGGACACAAGGAGTGAAACCAGAGCTGCCCAGGCAGACCTGGGACCACGTCACTGTCTTCTTCCTCATCACAGTGTGTGCCCCTCAGCCTCCCTGGGGATCAAGAGTGGGGGACACAGGGCATTTCTGGTCACAGCCTCAGGTCGCTCCCCCATCATCCTGAACGCTCCACTCCCTGGTGACCATGGTGGCTAGGACATGCGGGCCCTGGGACAAGAAGAGGCAGATGTGCACAGGGTCCATAGTGGGGAGTGCACGGGGACTATAGTCCCCCCATTCTCTGAGCCCCGAGCAACATCTGTGCCAGGTAAATGCACAAACGGTGGGGAGTGAATGGAGGAGACTGACCCCAACTTCAGGGCAGGATCGGGAGCCCAGAGACTTCCATGCGCAAGTTCCCCACCCTGGCACAGCTGGTCAGCCATCCAGGGGCTGGTCTCAGCTTGCCTTGTGAAATGGCCTTGCCCACTTCTGTGATCCACACACTTTTATGAGGCCCAGCTCTGCGTGGCCAGGCTGTGCCAGGCACCATCCCATGGAGGTGCAGTCTGGGGTTAACCCCCCCCAGGAGATGATGCCCTGGTGCCCACATAATCTCCCTACAGTTCCCAGGGAAGGTGGGGCCCTGACCTAATTTCAATGCCAGCAATGCTGCCTGAACCTCAGTTGCTCTCTGGGTCTTCAGACAGCTCAGTTGGTCTGTGTGCACTGGGGGAAGCTGGAGGGGCTGCTGTGCCCACAGGCACCTGGGCATGGGGCCTGGCTGCTCTTCCACACCCCAACTCTTAGCCAGCCTGTGAAGGTGCCTGGGACATCCTGTCTCTCTGATTAGCATGACACCTCATTAGCACTGCCTGGTGCTGGCAGGGTGTACACAGGCATCAGGTGTGCGGTGGAGGAAGCCTGGCCGCCAGGCACTAATTGGGGCTGGCGCTGGGCAGCCCCTCAGCAGCAGAGCCAGAAGCAGTAGCACCCCTTGACTCTGGAGCTCCATAGCCCCCAGGGGGAGTGGGCTGCCTGGCACTGACCCAGGTGTGTGAGCCAAGGCGAGGGGCATGAAAGGTCACAAGCCTAGACATCCTGGGAAGGAGCAGTTTGCCAGTGACCTGTGCTCTCCTGGCCTCCACCTCATGGCCCCTGCTCCTGCCCAGCTGCCTGCTGGGTCCCTAGCAAGGTTTCTGGAACACAGTAGGTACTTAATAAGTGCCTGTGATTATCCAAGGGGGGGGGGGTCTGGTTCCTGTGTGATGGGCTGAGCTCCTGCAGAGAGATGCCACGTTGTGCACACGCGTCTGTGGAGCACGTGCGTCCGTGAACACATGTGTGGGAGCGAGTGAGGGTGCACGTGTCCCAGACTGGACTGGAGTTGGCACGGACACCAGCTGGGTTGGCCCGGCCCCTGGAGATGTCCTGGATCCCAGCCTCAGAGCCAGTGGTGACTGCCCAGCAGGACAGTTCATGCACTGCCCGAGGGTCCCAGCCCCCCCACAGGTGTACACTGCTCACAGAGTTCTTGGTGGCTTGGTGTGCCAGCTCCTGCAGTGTACTTAGGTGACAGGGATCACCTCTTGCACAGAGTTCCCTGGCCATCGGCATCTGCGTAGCCACCCACTCGGGGTACACAAACGTGTTTGCCACTGTGGCCTGTCCAAGCTGCACTATGGGGGCATCTTGAGTTGCTAGCAGTCTTGAAGTCCTATTCACCTACCCTGCCCACCTCTTAGCCCAGTGTAGGGGGGAATATGGGCATGTTGTGTGCCTGATGCCCAAGCTGCCATCTCCAGCCACCAGGTTAGAGCGTAGATGCCAGGCCACTTGATGCACCGACTTAAGTACATTTGACTAGAGAAGACGACATTGGCACTGATGGGCACTGAGGGTCTGTGTGGTGAGCGGTGCCCCCAGCCTGCTTCTTCAGAGAGCAGCCAGTAGCAGAGGACATGGCCACAGTTGTATCTGGAAGGCAAGATTGCCTCAGCTGTCACAGGCCAGCAGACAAGGTGAGAGTCTGAGACTCACACCCTACCCCTTTCGTGAGGGTCCAGCCAGGGCCAGTGGGGGAACCTGGAGGGGCTGCTGTGCCCACAGGCACCTGGGCATGGGGCCTGGCTGCTCTTCCACACCCCAACAGAGAGCAGAGAGAGCCTTAAAGCCTCCAGGGCCCTGGTGTCCTCAGAAAACTATTCCCTTTCTGGAGATGCTGGGAAATGGGCTTCCCTGGCCAACAGAGGATTCCCCTTCTCACCCAGTTTGCCCCTCCAGGGCTGGGAGGGGAAATGCCCCAGCCCCCCGCACCCACCGTGTCTAGACTGCTGGCCCTGGACGCTAGAGCCCAGCTTGGGCTCCTGCCAGCATGCTGCCTGCTGCTATGGTGACTGGTGTGTGCTCCAGGCCGGGTGCCCAGCGACTGGTGCTGGTGGTGTGAGCTGGCATAGGCTTGTGTATGCAGGCTGGAGAGACAGCTCCCTGCCCACCTCAGCTGGCCTGTAGCCCTGGAAACTGGGAAACAGAGCTGGGGCAGCCCGGCGGTTGGGGCCTGCACCCTTTACAGCCACAGCCTAGGCCCCCCCTGCTCTGAGCAGTGCCCCAGCCCTCCCTGTGGGGACCAGAGGACACTCCCAATGCCCAGAAGGTGCCTTGCCCCCAACTCCAACGCCACACCCAGCCACTCTGGCCAGTTCCTGCTGGGCCTCTGCCCCTAGGCTCCTGAGATGCTACTGGTCACAGGCCAGGGCTTGATCCCCTCACTCCTGGACCTGTCACCTGCCCCCAGCCAGGGTCCAGCTTGGCAGGGCCCAGGGTACTGCCCACAGCTTGGCTGCCTCATGATTTTTTCATGGCTGAGCTCACTCCGCTGCAGTTCCACTTACATGGTGAGGGGGCCCGCACTTCTCTTACTCTGGCCTGGGTTGGTTTACTGAGGCCTGCAGGCCTGGGTTTAGGGTAACAGGCTCCACTAGGCCAGGTGTGGGCAGGGGAGTGCTGGGATAAATGGCTGGGGAAGGGTTCCTGGCCCCCTGCAGTAAGTGTGGCCCCTGCCTGTTCCTGGGAGCACCTGCCTCGGCAGCCACTCTGCTAACCTGTATAGTCTCCTGGACAGGGAGGGAGGAAGAGTGCATGTGGAGGCCAATGGGTGAAGAGGGGGAAGTCCAGAGATGGCTCTAAGTCCCTGAAAAGACTTCAAAGGCAGAGCTAAGGGCATCTCAGCAAGCCCAGATGCCTAGGATCTTTAAACATGCCTGAGACAGGAGGGGAGTGCTCACAAGAGCATCTGTGTGTGAGCCCTGGCTGCATGGGGCTCAGACTGGGGACCAGATCACCTTCCAGAAAGCAGACCATGTTTGCAGCCCACATGTGCCTACAGACACGCAAGCAGACTGCCACAGATGTGTCAACACCTGGTGTGGACAGCCATCAGCCCAAGACTCTGCCCAGTCCTGTCCACATGCGTCTTCTCTCTCTCTTTCACACACACATACACACAAGTTGGCATGCACCCCCTGCCACATCTTTCTGCAGAAGTTCAGCCCCATGCAAGGACCAGACCTCCCACATCAAACAATCACAAGCACTTATTAAGTACCCACTGTGCACCAGAAACCTTGCTGGGAACCCAGACAGGAATGAACTCTATCTCTCCGACTTCTGAGACAAACCAGAAATGGGCTGTTTCCTGTTTTACCCTCAGTCTGGCTGCACACAGGCCCACCATCATGGGGTCAAATGGGGGTGGAGGGGTGGGGAGTGGTGGGGGGAGTGCCACACCATCGGCTCCAGGGATTTGTCCTGCTCTGCTTTCTAAAAACGGCTCAATACTCACAGTTAATGAAACTATACGGACAGTAAGAGAGAGACCTTGGGCATTACAAATATGACAGTTATGACAATGGAATGCAATACATGATCCTGGATCAACTCAGGGTAAGATGCTGTGGAGGATGTCATTGGATATGTCTTTTTTTTTTTTTTTTTTTTTTTTTGAGACACAGTCTCACTTTCACCCTCAGTAGAGGGCTGACATCACAGCTCACAGCAACCTCAAACTCTACAGGCGCCCACCACGATGCCCGGCTATTTTTTAGAGACGAGGTCTTGGTCTTGTTCAGGGTGGTCTTGAACCTGTGAGCTCAGGCAATATGCCCGTCCCAGCCTCCCAGAGTGCTGGGATTACAGGCTTGACTCACCTCACCTGGCTATATGTGTCATTATTGAAATCATTCAGTCTACTGAATAGTAGATGGCAAGATACTAAATTTCCTGATTTTTTTTTTTCTTTGAGACAGAGTCTCACTCTGTTGCCCTGGGTAGAGTACCAAGGTGTGATAACTCACAACAACCTCCAATTTTTTTTTTTTTTTTTTTAGAGACAGAGTCATACTTTATCACCCTAGGTAGAGTGCCGTGGAGTCACAGCTCACAGCAACCTCCACCTCCTGGGCTTAGGCAATTCTCCTGCCTCTGCCTCCCAAGTAGCTGGGACCACAGGCACCCACTCGGCTATATTTGCTTCAGTTTGGCTGGGGCTGGGTTCGAACCTGCCATCCTTGGTATATGGGGCTGGCACCCCACTCACAGAGCCACAGGCGCCACCCAACAACCTCCAATTTGGGGGCTCAAGCAATCCTCTTGCCTCCATCTCCCAAGTAGCTGGGACTACAAGTTCCTGCCACAACATCTGGCTAGTTTTTCTATTTTAGTAGAGACAGGGTCTTGTTCTTGCTCAGGCTGATCTCAAACTCCTGAGCTTAAGCAATCTACCCATCTCAGCATCCGGGAGTGCTAGGATTATAGGCATGAATCACCATTCCTGGCCAGCTTGAAATTATTTCAAAACTCAAAACCAAAGGTTAAGAAGCATAGTAACATGGAAAGTCCCACTGTCAAGAAAATATCCCCTGTGGAGAGAAGGGGACACTTCCACATAGCTGGTGGGACTGCAAACTAATGCAGCCTTTTTGGCGAGAAGTATGGGGAATCTTCCAAGATCTAAAAGTAGACCTTCCATTTGATCCCGCAATCCCAATACTAGGTATCTACCCAGAACAAAAATCATTTTACCACAAAGACATTTGCACTAGTATGTTTATTGCAGTTCATTTCATAATTGACAAGTCGTGGAAGCAACCTAAGTGCCCATCAACCCATGAATAGATCAACAAACTGTGGTATATGTAGACCATGGAATATTATGCAGCCATTAAAAAGATGGAGATTTTGGGCGGCACCTGTGGCTCAAAGGAGTATGGCACCGGCCCCATATGCCAGAGGTGGTGGGTTCAAACCCAGCCCCAGCCAAAAACTGGTAAAAAAAAAAAAAATTGGAGATTTTACATCTTTTATACTTACCTAGATGGAGTTAAAATATATTCTTCTTAGTAAAGTATCATAAGAATGAAAAAATAGCCAATGTACTCTATACTAATATGAAACCAATATATAATCAATTACATGCTCAGATGAACAATAAGACACAAATATAGTCTAGTATGGGGGTAAAGGGGGGTGTGGGGGAGGACTATTGGCAGAAGGAGGGAGGGCGTGAGGCAGGATCTCACCTAATGTACACATTGTGAGGGTGTACATAAGATGCCCCCTAGGTTAGGGGACTCTTTTACAACTGGAACCTTATCCTGGAAGTGAAAACAATGTAACCTAAAAATTTGTACCCTCATATTAATTTGAAATTAAAGCAAAAGAAAAATACAAATACCCCAGAAAGTTTTTTAAAAAGATAGAAGAAATTGGCTGGGTGTGGTGGTTCATGCCTGTAATCTTAGCACTCTGGGAAGCTGAGGCGGGTGGATTGCTTGAGGTCACAAGTTCAAAACCAGTCTGAGCAAGAGCAAGACTCTGTGTCTAAAAATAGCCAGGGGTTGGGAGACTGAGGCAAGAGAATCACTTGAGTCCAAGAATTTGAGGTTGGTGTTGCTATGACGCCACGGCACTCTACCCAGGGCAAGTGCAACAAAGTGAGACTCTGTGTCAAAAATAAAAAAAAAGAGGACATTGGCTTGGTGCCTGTGGCTCAAGTGGCTCATACACCTGAGCTGGCAGGTTCGAATACAGCCTGGGCCCGCCAAACAATGACAGCTGCAACCAAAAAATAGCCAGGCATTGTGGCAGGCACCTGTAGTCCCAGCTACTTGGGAAGCTGTGGCAAGAGAATCACTTGAGCCCAAGAGTTTGAGGTTACTGTGAGCTGTGACACTACAGCACTCTACTGAGAGTGACATAGTGAGACTCTGTCCCCCCCCAAAAAGAAATAAATAATATTAGAGAATTAATTTAGGAAGCATAATGCCCAATTGATAGAAATTCCAAGATGGAAAAAACACAAAAAGTAAAAGAGGAAAGAAACTATTAAAAAAAAAAAAGAAAGAAAGAAAGAAAGAAACTATTAAAGAACTAAACTAATAAAGTAGGTGGTGACCGTAGCTCAGTGGGTAGGGCACTGGCCACATACACTGAGGCTGGCAGGTTCAAACTTGGCCTGGCCAGCTAAAACAACAATGACAACTACTACAACAACAAAAATAGCTGGGTGCTATGGCAGGCGCCTGTAGTCCCAGCTACTTTGGAGGCTGAGGCAAGAGAATCACTTAAGCCCAAGAGGTTGAGGTTGCTATGAGCTGCGACGCCACAGCACTCTAACCAGGGCGACAGCTTGAGACTCTGTCTCAAAAACAAACAAACAACAAAAAAGGAAACAATAAAGCAGACCAGATGCAGAGGCTCATACCTGTAATCCCAGCACTCTGGTAGGCCGAGGTAGGTGGATTGCTTGAGCTCAGGAGTTCAAGACCAGCCTGCGCAAAAGCAAGACCCCCATCTCTACTAAATAGAAAAAAATGAGGCAAGAGGATCACTTGAGCCCAAGAGTTGGAGGTTGCTGTGAGCTATGATGCCATGGCCAGGGGACAGATTAAGACTCAAAAAAGAAACAATAAAGCAAATTCCCAAGAACCAGGGCTGGGATGTGGCCAACCAGATGAATGAGAAGGCGTTACCCACTACATCAAGAAATTGTACATCAGCAAGAAAAAGCCTAAAAGCTCTTAGGGAAACACAAAACAATTGTGTACATCAGCCTGAGAATCCAATAGTATTCATTCCTCAATAGCACAGTACCAGCAAGAGAGGGGGGCTAAGCCTTCAACATTTGAGGCCAGTCTTTCTTTCTTATTTAATTTTAATTTTTTTTTTTTTGTAGACAGAGTCTCACTTTATCGCCCTCAGAGTGCTGTGACATCACACAGCTCACAGCAACCTCCAACTCCTAGGCATAGGTGATTCTCTTGCCTCAGCCTCCCGAGTAGCTGGGACTACAGGTGCTTAATTTTAATTTTTTTAGAGAAAGGGCCACAGTCATTGCCCAGGCTGAAGTACAGAAGTGCAATCATAGCTCACTGTAGCCTTGAACTCCTGGGTTGAAGAATGAGCTACCATGCCCTGCTAATTTTTATTTTTTTAATTGAGACAGAGTTTCAATACGTTGCCCTCGGTAGAGTGCCCTGGCATCACAGCACACAGCAATCTCAAACTCTTGGACTTAAGTGATTCTCTTGCCTCAGCCTTCCAAGTAGCTGGGACTATAGGCGCCAGCTACAACACCCAGCTATTTTTTTTTGTTTTAGTAGGCCTGGGCGGGGTTCTAACCCACCAGGTCCGGTGCATGTGGCTGGCGCCCTACCCACTGAGCTACGGGGGCTGCTCTAATTTTTAAATTTTTATTTATTTATTCTGTATTGCCCTAGAGTTCACCCAAATATATATATATACATATATATATATATTTTTTTTTTTTTTTTAAGAGACAGAGTCTCACTTTTTTCTTCTCAGTAGAGGCTGTGGCATCATAGCTCACAGCAACCTCCAACTCTTGGGTTAATGTGATTCTCTTGCCTCAGCCTCCCGACAAATTTTTTTTTGTATGGAGATGGATTCTTGCTATTTTGCCCAAACTGGTCTCAAACCCCTGGGCTTAAGCAATCCTCCTGCCTCAGCCTTCCAAAGTGCTGGAATTACAGGTATGAATTACCACGGTAGGCCTGAGGCTGATTTTCAACTTGAAATTCCCTGCCTCCCAAAGTAACCATACAGGGGAATGTGAAATAAAGGCATTTGCAGATAGGCAAACTCAAAATTTTAGCTAGGGGTCTCAGCCCTGCCCCTTCCCAGTAAGCAGACCCAGAGAGTCACATGGCCCACTGAGCCTCAATCTCCCCATGAAAGGACAATTCTTGCTGTGAGGTATGCAGGGAACAGGCTCCTTCAGGTGCCAGCAGTTAACTTCAAGAGAGCCTGAGGTGCTTGTGGGCAGGAGCCAAGTATGGGGACTCCCTGGGATGACTCCTCAGTCCTTCTCTGGTAATGACCTGATCTCAGCTTGGGTCTCTCCACCATTAGGGCCACCTCCTACAGTCTTCTGCTCTCCCCACTTCCCTAGGAGCAGGTGTGGCTGTCCTGGTGACACTCAGGTTGTCTGAGGGTCCTCCCTTGTCTTGCTCCCACCTACCTTCCTGGGCCGGCCCAGCCCTAAACAACCTTGACCACAGCTCACAGCCTGTGGACCACCTCACATAGCTCTCAGCCCTGGGAAAGCAGGACCACCTTCCATGTCCCTAGCAGGAGCGTGTAGTAGTAAGATGCCCAGAGTTCCACTCCGTCGGCCCTAGCACCACCTTTTCCTGCTGTGTGACTGGAACCAGTCTCTCAGCACCTCTGAACCTCCCTTTCCTTTTCTAGGGAATGTTATTAAACATTATTAAAGATGGCAGAGTGGGCTCGGCATCCGTAGTTCAGTGGTTAAGGCGCAGACCACATGCACCGGGGCTTCGAACCCGGCCCCGGCCTGCTAAACAATTACTACAACAACAAAGAAACAGCCGGGCCTTGTGGCCGGTGCCTGTAGTCCGAGTTACTTGGGAGGCTGAGTTGAGAGAATCGCTTAAGCCCAAGAGGTTTGATATTGCTGTGAGGTGCGACGTCTCGGCACTCTACCTAGGGTGAATTAAGTGATACTCTCAAAAAATAAAAATAAAGTGTCCGAATGGCTGGAATAATGCTGTGGTGTCCAGTAAGCACAGAGAACTGGTCGCTGAGCCTCCGGAGACACCGGCCTTGCATTCAACAGACACACCAGGTTTAGGCTGCCCGACTGGAGGTTCTTCTGCTGTCTGCCCCTGGACGGAGGAGTGCCCAGGACATCCGTGCTGGCCTGTCCGGCCCTCCCCTGGATGCAGGCTGACCCCATCCCACAGCCCCCGCCCCGCGTCTGCACTAGCTGAGGTCAATGCAACTTTTCGCGCTACCCACGGAGGCCCTGCGCCCTCGTCGGTGACTCATTGGCCGCGCTCCTCGCCCAGCGGCGCTAGCGGGGCCCACCTGGCGGCCCACCCAGGAACGACACTGACTGGGTCCTCCTCAAGGTCCACGCCGCGGCGCCACCTCCTGGGCCAGGTCTCCAAGCTAGTGGCCTGGGGGAACGGCGGAGGTGCGTGCAGAGCGCGAGGCCTTCCCCACTAACCCCCCCGCCCTTCCCAGGGAGCGGAGGCGTGCAGGGCAGGGGGACAGAAGGGCAGGAGTGGCCCCGCTCGCATCCCCAGAGCCGGGAGGGCCAGAGCGCCCCAGGCCTCAGTGCCACCCACAGGTTTTTCAGCAGGAGCCCTCCACTACCCTGAGGGGCGCCGAGCGCAGCCCCCAATTTGCCTCCCCCAACAGCCGGCCAGGCCACGCCTACTCAGCGGACAGTCTGCTGGAGGAGGAGCGGCTCCCGCCCCTGTAGTCCTGAGCCCGGCTCCGCCTCCCTCCACTCTGCGCGCAGCAGCTGCCCTCCTTGGGACCGTGGGGAGGGGCAGAGCTCCCAAAGCAGTGGCCTCCTGCCCTTGTCCCGCTTCCAGGCGTCTGGAGGGTGGGGACACCTGTCCCGGAGTCGAGGGCCATGCCTAGTCTAGTCTTGCTGTGCACAGCTTCCCCGAGAGCTCCCCGCAGCCCTGGCCCGGAGCAGGAGGTGCAAGAAGGGTTAACCGTGGGCCTTCTCATCTCACCTCCCCCATCCCTGCGGGGGCTGGACAGCCAAAGAAGCCTACCAACTGGAGGGAGGAAGAGGGTGTCTAGGAGGCCTCTCTTCCCTCCCAGCCCCGACCCACTGCCCCTCTTCTGCATTTTGGAATCAGGATGGAGGGGGGTCAGAACCTGCTCTGCTTTCTTGGCTTCCTCCTCTCCTCCTCCAGGGTTGGAAACCCGGCTTTCTCCATTCCACTTCCATTCTCATTTTCTACCCACCTGGGGGTGCCAGGCACTCTGCCAGGCACAGGTGACACTACCCTCACCAAGGCAGCTGTGTCTCAGGAACCTATGCCCTGGAACAGAGGGTGGGGAAAAACAAGTGAATTATCAATGGGACTCAATGGTGGCCAAGGGATGGTGTGGGGGCCTGCAGGGAGGGGGCAGCCAGAGGAACAGCCATGATCAAGATCTGGGCCAGCAGGCAGGGGTGCACAGGTGAAGGTGGAAGGGCAGGTAAGCACCAGGGTAAGAGGCTTAGTTGCCACCATGAGATGGGTGTGGCCTTGGGGAGCCAGCTGTGGGACGTGAACTGCAACGTGGGGTGGTCAACTGTGGGAAGCCAGAGGCAGGTGCAGGCTGGTGAGAGGAGGGCCAAACCCAGGAGCAGGCGAGGGCAGACAGGCAGAGATGGCCTAGAGGGGTCCGGTGTCTGACTTCGGAGTGGGGCTGTGGGGTGAAGTTACTGCAGAGGCTGGGACTGCTGGGTTTAATCTTTGTTTCCCATTGCAATCTGTAAAGGCTCCACGGGCAGTCAGAATTGTGCAGAGGTGGAAACACAAGATTCCAGGCCATAACTGCTGGAGGAGAGTGGGGTTGGGAGAGGAGCAGGGTGCACCTGGGGTGAGGTGGAGGAGGGCACAGTTGTGCCTGCACTCGAATCACACTGCACTCTAGCAAGGTTTTCTAGAGCTAGGGGTCTCAGTCCTGCCCCTGGCCAGTAAGGAGACCCAGGGAGTCACCTGGCCCACTGAGCCTCAGTCTCTGGCTCTGGTCCCAGGAGGAGTGGAAGCAGCCCCAAGTGTCTGGCATTGTCCTGACACATCCAGGTGTTCAGGCTTCCTACTCCCTACCTACAACTGAACACCTGGGAAGAGGTGGCCTGACGACTGACTTCCTGTCCCCAGACCTCTTGTTCATGCAGGAGGCTGCCAACCTCAGAGCTCCTGGTGGGCCACACACCTCGTGTCACTGGCCCATCTCCTCTCTCTGACAGAAGGGACGCCCAAAGAGGCTGCAGAGCAGGAACAGGGTCTGGCCCAGAAACAGAGCATACCACCTCAGGGTTCTTTCAGGGCCTCTTTGGTTTCTGCTACACTCAAGACAGGAGATGGGGGGCCTCAGAGGAACTCCCAGGCCTCTGTCCTCAAAAGGCATGGGACAGACTGGGTGCAATGGCTCATACCTGTAATCCAGCACTTGGGAGGCCAAGGCAGGTGGAGTGCCTGAGCTCATGAGTTTGAGACCAGCCTGAACCAGAGTGAGACCCCATCTCTAAACAATAGCCAGGTGTTGTGGCAGGTGCAGTTCCAGCTACTTGGAAGGCTGAGGAAAGAGAATCACTTGAACCCAAGAGTTTGAGGTTGCTGTGAGCTATGACACCACAGCACTCTTCCCAGGGTGAAAAAGTGAGACTCTGTCTCCAAAAAAAAAAAAAGAAAAGGTGAAATAACACAGGCACAGCCAGGAGTGGGCCACATCTCCATAGGATGGGGTCAAGGGACCCAACACCCCTAAACTTCATGTGGGTGCCCACACTGCCCCCTAGAACGTGAGCTCCCAGAATGCAACATGCCCTTGATTTTGTTTCACTACCCTGACATAGGAGACTGCCTCAGTTTCCCCATCTTTAAAACAGCACGGTGGGAGCCACCCGGTGGTGAAAACTGGAGGACACACACAGAGGCCTGGTCTGATGCATCTGCATAAACCTGCAGCCCCAGACAGAGCACAACCACCGGAGTGACTCCATGGGGGGCGTTCTAGCCCAAGGAGACCTCCAGCCAGCCCAACCTTCTGGGCTTTAGTGTGTGCAGTGTGGGCAGAACCCAACCCAACTGGGCACCAGGCAGGAGGCAGAGGTGTGCAGCTCTAGCCTTGTTCTTTGAGTCAAAACTTAAGGGATGGCCAGGCCAAGCCACAGTAATATGCCTTTGCCCACCAGGGCAACCCCTGGGCCCACTGTTTCACACAGACAAAACCTACTCCAAGGTTGCCCTGACCCATGAGAACCAGCCCAGTGTCCTGGAAAAGGCTTTAAGGAACAGGACAATTAATTACAGTGCATTTGATCTGTCTGCAAAGAAGAGGAAAGTAGGCTAAGGGAGTAGGTAAAGTGTTTTCCTTGGATTTTTTCAAATTGACTTTTTATTATGGGACAATATTAGACTTACCATAGGGAAGTTCCCATATGTACTTCACTCAGTGTCCTTTAATGTTGACATCTTACAAAATCGTGGACCAACTGTCATTACTGAGAGGTTCACCTTACTATTAACTCTAGACACTATTTGAGTTTCACCACTGTCTTCTTTTTTCTTTTTAGTCTCACTCTTGCCCTGGGTAGAGAATTCCTAGACTTAGGCTCCTGAATAGTTGGAACTACAGGTACCACTACCACACCTGGTTAATTTTTGTTTTTATTTTTAAAACAGAGTGTTACTCTGTGCCCTAGATAGAGTGCCATGGTGTCTTAGCTCACAGCAACTTCAAACTCACAGGCTCAGGTGATCCTCTTGCCTCAGCCTCCGGTGTAGCTGGTACTACAGGTAGTACCCACGACACCTAGTTTTTCTGTTTTTAGTAAAGACAAAGGTGATTTCTTACTCAGGCTGGTCTGGAACTTCTGAGCTCAAGAGATCTTCCCACCTGAGCCTCCCAGAGTGACTGGGACTACTGGCGTAAGCAACGTCACCAGGCCACTGTTCTCTTTTCAGGATCTCAAGTTGTATTTGGTGGGAGGAGAAAAAAAAGACATTCCTCATAGGTGAAATAACATAGGCACAGCCAGGAGTGGGCCACATCTCCAAAGTTCCAGTGCCAGTTGGGAGGTAGTGCAGAGGTGGGAGGCAGGCGGCCAGAGTCCAGGGAATACTTCTGGAGGTGGAGGCTGAAGGAAGACAGTCTGACATTGTCCACAAGCAGAACAGGGCAAGGACCCAGAGGTAAGGCAGTGAAAGCCCTGGGGGCCACAACGCGGGGGTGGGTGGGAGGGCGAGAGCCTGGGGGCTCAGCTCTACCACATTTTCTACCAAGGTGACGCCACTTCTCTGGGCCGCTGTTTTTTCATCCACTACACAGGCAGAGTATGAAACAAGACACAGATCACAAAAAGTTACCAGAGCCAGCACTAAATCAGAAAAAAAAAAAATCACATCACTTCTCTGAGCCCGAAGACTCCATCCCTAAGATGAAAAGGAAACGACAGCTTCTAGCAGAAGTGCAGCTGCTGACTCTCCTCTACCTAGGCCCAGGCCACCAGGCTCCCTCCGACTCCGGCCCCAAGAGCAGTGGGGACGGCCCTGTGGCACCGGCTTCCCAGGAAGGTCCGGAAGTGACCTTGGGCGCGGCCTTACGCCGCTCAGCTGCACAACAGAAAAATCATAGTGGGCAATACGGGCAGACCCCGCCAGGCTCTAGGCCTTATTCCACCTGTGAGTCCCCAGAGGCTGTGGCCTCCAGGACTCGCCGTCCGGTATCAAGGGCGGCGCCCCCAACCCCTGCCCGCCCCCGCCCGTGCTCCTCGCTGGCCAATCGTTGGCCTCCTTGACTAAATAAGGCTAGGAGCCTGGGCAGGCGCCCCCCCGTCCGTTACTTCCGCCCCCCGCCCGCCGTGACTCAAGGCCGGCGGCGGGCGGGGACGGCGCTGCCCTGGGCTCGGCTTCCCGGCGGCCCGGTTGGGGCAGCAGCAGCGCCCAGATCGCCAAATATGGCCTCGCCGCCGCCCGCGCACCTGAGCCGCACCTGACCCCGGCCAAAGTCGCGGCCTCGGAAGGGGAAGCCGCCGCTCCGCCCCAGCCGGCCGCGCCCGCCCCCGCCCCCGCGATCCCAGGAATGCACCGTGGAACTGAGGGGAGGGTGGGATGGGGACCTAGGCTTCTCAGGCTCCCAGTCCACTCCCCGCCTGTGTGGAAGCCGGGTGCAGCCCCTCCCGGCACATACTCAGACAAAGGAGTTTTAGAGGAAATCGGCGTCCGAGGAGGGGCAGGCCCCCGCCCCTGCCCGGAGTTGAGAAGAACGTGGGGGGGCCGGTGGGCAAGGGTTGGATACGTCCCAATGTCCCTGGGCATGAGACATCTTATCTTGGGATCGCCCCACCCCAGTGAACGCCACCTCCCAGGAGTCGGGCAGGCTTGTGGTTCAGCCCAGGGACGCAAGCCAGGGTGGGTTCTCTGGAGGCCTAGTCTGGAGTTTTCCCACGGGGGACACATTCGTGACAGCCAGCCTTGCCGGCGGCTCTGGAAAGTCTGGGGGTCTCGGAACCCAGCACCCTCCCAGGTAGGCCCAGTGGTAACAGTGGCCACTGGCGCAGTGCAGCCGGCAAGTGACCTGGGACGTGTCCAGTGTTATCACTCTCCTAGATGGGGTCTCCAGCTAAGCTTGCAGGCCGGAAGGCAATAATACCTCATGGGCAGCCTGGCCCAGTCCCCTAACCTGCCAGGGTAAAGCAGAGTTCCCTGCTACCTTGGACGGGTCTGTCACTTCACTGCCAAGCTACCCCCGCCACCGCTCTTTCCATGCGCTCCTTCTAATGTTTAAGTTCCATATTAAGCAATTCCAGAAGCTCACAACCATCGTGCCAGGTTCCCCACCGAAACACCAGAGTCCGCTGGTGCGGTCAGGACCCTGCGGGAGTTTACAGGTGTGCCAGAGCAGACTCCTGAAGACACGTTCTGCACTCTTACCACGAAAACCCGGGAACAGTCTGGGGTCAGTGCGCCATAAACCGAAACTTCCCTAGAATCGCCAACGTAAGAGGCTCCTCCCCTCTTAGCACAATCAGGATGAGAAGAATAGCCATTTGGAAAGTCAGGATTCCCCTTCCCTACCTCAGTTTCCCTACAATGTCCCCAGGTGACCATAAGGAAACAAAGTACCAGCCCCACGGCTCCCTCTGGATGGAGGCAGTGGGGTGACCCCAAACCCAGAGGAGAGCCAATCGGGCCTGTGGTTTGAGGGACAGGATGTGTCCGGATAGAGGGGGGCCCCCGTTTCCGCACCGCTGTGGGTTCCCCCCTCCTATGGAACTGCCTGAGCGGTCGCGACTGCCTCGGGAGACCGGCAACTCCTTCCCATCGCCACTGGGGAGAAGTGACGGCTCCCCAGTGTTTCTCCGCGCCCCAGGCCTTAGGACACCCGGAGGAAGGCCAGCCGGGACCCCAGCCCTGCCCCTCCCCCAGCTCTGTACCGGCGCCGGTTTCCGGCCTTTGCGGCCAGAATTCCCTGCAGGGCGCGAAGGAAAACACTCGTAGGGGGCATCTAGGGGAGCAAAGCCCCCCACCCCCCAGCAGGGCCGGGGCCGCGGGGACTCACCCCAACTCGAGGCCCACCCGCCCCGGGTCACGTAGTTTCGGGGCGCAGTCCGGCCCTCCCCATAGTGTGCCAGCCCGGAGGCGGGGCCCTAACAGTCGCCCCGCGGCCCTGCGGGCGACCCCCAGAGGCTCGCCAGCCAGCCCCGCCCGCCGGTCTGCGCAGGGGCTCCGTGGCTGCGGGGGCGGCGCGGGCGGGGCCGTTGGGGGGCGGTGCGGGCCACCGCCCCACGTGTCCGGTCGGACGGGCCAATGGGCGCCCAGCTTTCGGAAAGATCGCCATATATGGACATGTTCTGGGGCCGCACGCACCGCCGGGGAGCGCGCGCGCGCCGCTGCCGCTTAAATAGCGGCGGGGGAGGCGGCGATCGGTCTCACTCGCTGCGGCCGCCTCGCGCTCTCCGTCCTCCTGCCGTTTTGCTGTTCCGCCGGTAAGTCCCCCCGCCATCCTCCACCCAGGTCTCGATTGCGACACGAGTGAAACGCACGGCCCGCCGCTCCCGGATCCGGGAGGCCTGCTGCTGGCCCCGAGAGGCCCGGTTTCGGCGCGCCCGGGAACAAAGGACGGCCCGGCGGGGTGGGCCTGGGCCGGGCGCCGTGGCACGGGGGGGCCGTTACGTGAAAGGTTCAGTGGTCGTTCCATACGGTTACTCCTGTAAGGGGTGGCGGGCGGACCTTCGCGGCCGAGTGGAGAGTGTTTCCTTTTGAGGGGCGCGCCTCGGGCTCCATCTGAGTCACTTTCCTTGTAGATCGCAATGGAAGAGGAAATCGCTGCGCTCGTTATTGATAATGGTTCCGGCATGTGCAAAGCTGGCTTTGCTGGGGATGACGCCCCCCGCGCCGTGTTCCCCTCCATCGTCGGGCGCCCCCGGCACCAGGTGAGTAGAGGGCATTTCCGTGTTCCCGGGGCCTTGGGCGCCGACGCGGTCCGCGCGTGGAGTGAACATCGACCCTGATGGCCTTCTTGCGCAGGGCGTGATGGTGGGCATGGGCCAGAAAGACTCGTACGTGGGCGACGAGGCCCAGAGCAAGCGTGGCATCCTGACCCTGAAGTACCCCATTGAGCACGGCATTGTCACCAACTGGGACGACATGGAGAAAATCTGGCACCACACCTTCTACAACGAGCTGCGCGTGGCCCCTGAGGAGCACCCGGTGCTGCTGACGGAGGCCCCCCTCAACCCCAAGGCCAACAGAGAGAAGATGACCCAGGTGAGGCTGAGCCCGCCCGTGACACACCCTGGCATTTCGCAAGTCATTTTCTATTCCGTTTTGTTTTATGAAATTTCAAGTGTTTCTTTCACTGTTTCCAGGGTTCTGTTCTTCTCCTGGCATTTCCTTCCTGAAGTCTCCAGGTTTCTCATTTGGTTTCTGCTTGCGTTCTTTTCTTTTCTCCACACATCACGTTGTGGCATGCCAGCATGTTGTGAGTGTGGGCGTGGGGTGGCTGTGGGCCTCTGTCACTGACTGAGCCTCCCTTGTCCTCCCCAGATCATGTTTGAGACCTTCAACACCCCAGCCATGTATGTGGCCATCCAGGCTGTACTGTCACTGTACGCCTCTGGGCGAACCACTGGCATCGTCATGGACTCTGGAGACGGGGTCACCCACACGGTGCCCATCTACGAGGGATACGCCCTCCCCCATGCCATCCTGCGTCTGGACCTGGCTGGCCGGGACCTGACTGACTACCTCATGAAGATTCTCACGGAGCGTGGTTACAGCTTCACCACCACAGCCGAGCGTGAGATTGTGCGGGACATCAAGGAGAAGCTGTGCTATGTCGCCTTGGATTTCGAACAGGAGATGGCCACTGCTGCGTCGTCTTCCTCCCTGGAGAAAAGCTATGAGCTTCCTGACGGTCAGGTGATCACCATTGGCAACGAGCGGTTCCGGTGTCCAGAGGCGCTCTTTCAGCCCTCTTTCCTAGGTAGGTGTCTGGAGAGAACACGCTAGGAAAGGGAAGATTAGGGTGACTCAGGATCGCTAAGGGAGGGCTTTGTTCCCTAGGTATGGAATCCTGCGGCATCCACGAGACGACCTTCAACTCCATCATGAAGTGTGACGTGGACATCCGCAAGGACCTGTACGCCAACACAGTGCTGTCTGGTGGCACCACCATGTACCCCGGCATCGCCGACAGGATGCAGAAGGAGATCACTGCCCTGGCGCCCAGCACCATGAAGATCAAGGTGAGTTGCTTGGGCGGCCTCCTGTCCTGTGGGGGGGGAGTCCCAGCAGACAGGCAGTGTGAACTGAAGTGGGTGTGATTGTCTTTGCAGATCATTGCGCCCCCTGAGCGCAAGTACTCGGTGTGGATCGGTGGCTCTATTCTGGCCTCGCTGTCCACCTTCCAGCAGATGTGGATCAGTAAGCAGGAGTACGACGAGTCTGGGCCCTCCATCGTCCACCGCAAATGCTTCTAAAGGGACTGCAAGCCGGCGTATAGCGCCTGCTGCACGAGTTGGTTCCGAAGTACAGATCTGCTCTGGTGAATGCACACCTCACGCTGGCCTCACGAAACTGGAATACGCCTTTGAAAAGAAATTGTCCTTGAAGCTTGTATCTGGTATCAGCACTGGATTGTAGAACTTGTTGCTGATTTTGACCTTGTATTCAAGTTTACTGTTCCCTTGATATGTTTAATGCCCTGTACGTGTCTTTGATTTAACCCCCTGAGACCTGTGGCTCAGTCACCTTTGGCTGAGGTGAGAGAACGTTCTTTTGGAAGAGAAATCTGTGGCCTGGTGAATGTGTGGCCATCAGCCTCTCGATCTGTGCAGGGTATTAATGCAGAGCTGACCATTCCAGGATCTCCAGGGGCTGGCAAGATTCCTGACTACTTGTCACTTCTGTCTTGCTGGTCTAACAGGGTTGGAAAAGTCCAAGCCTTTGGGACCCAGTTTCCTTTCTTACCTGATGTTTTCCTGTTGGAATACCATGGGTGATTACTTGGCTTGAGTTGGAAGCAGTTTGCATTTACACCTGTAAATTTATTCATTCTTTTAATTTATGTAAGGTTTTTGTACGCAATTCTCAATTCTTTAAGA
>CAUYRH010157288.1:0-13024 GCA_963574655.1 Perodicticus potto | reverse complement strand
AAAAAAAAAAAAAGAAAAAAGAAAAGAAAATTTGGCAAGAACACTCCAGTAATTTTACTCTCTATTCCACTCCCGCATCCTATGTTACACAGTGGTTATTTGAGTTGTCAATAAATACAGTTGTGTTTTAATAAGTATTTTTTTATGGGTTAATACCTTACAATAAGGAACATATAATAATTAAATTGCACTAACCTGGAATTACTTTCTTTGCTTTGACTCTTTATTAGAGAAATTTCTTTTTGTGCTTAGACATCTTGTGTAGTTTTGAATCCTGATGACATATTGTGTCTCATTGTCAATACGTAACTAATTCTCTGTACAAAGATGAAATCAAAATTACTCATTTTCTGTACAAAGCTTATGTATACAGGAATTAGATTTAACATGAATGGTTTACAGAATGTAAATGTGCAAAAGACAAAAGGTGTTAATACATTCTCCTGTGAGATGAGGGGACATACATTACCCAGAAAAGACAATCAGTGATTAATTGAGGGATCAAGTTAATACAAAAATATTTACATTAAGCATAATTTAATTTTAAACCATATTCTCCAGCACATATATAAATACAGATTCATATTGGTCTTAGAAAATTAAGATTCAAAACTTGCTTAAAGGGCTGAGAAAATGTTTAATGTGAAGATTTTTTATTTTAGTGAGATTTTATTTCTTTTCATACAGTGTCTTTTGTTCCATATATTTAGCTTGCTTTCAATTATATCAAGAGAATATGTGATGTTTTTCTAATATCAATTACTTAAATTAGTAATATGAGTTCTGACAATTAAGTTTGCCAACTTGCCACCATGTGCCTATGTTGGTAGCACTGTACAAACAACTCGGTAAAGTTTCTTAACCTTGACATATCAGCGTCTCATAGCAGTGTTGGTGTGATGGTGTGGTGGTGCCTTGCTGACTGGATTTCATTGTTGTTGTATGATTTTGTGGCTGTTGAGAATGTCAGAACTTCAGTCAGAACAATGAACAAACATTAAATTTCTTGTTTAACTTGGCAGGAGTGGAAGTGAAAACAGAAATGTGAGTCCAAGTTTATGGGGATAATGCCATTAAAAATGGCTGTTCACAAAGGGATTGAATATTTTTCTGAGGGTAGAGGAATCATCACTGATGATGGGAGGTCAGGGCAGCCAATAATGAGCAGAACTAAGGAAAACATTGCAAAAATTCATTAAATTGTTTGTCAAAATCATTGACTGACTGAAAGAAGTGCAGCAGACCAAGTAGACATTGAAGAGAAACTGTCAGGAAAATCTTAGCTGAAAATCTTGGCATGAGAATGATATATGCAAATATGGTCCCAAAGGAACTTACTGATGAAGAAAAGCAAAGGGAAGTCCAAGTTTGCCAATACCTTTTGGAGAGGTGAGACAATGGTTTGGACCATGTCATCACTGTTGATGAAACAGGTGTGCCAATACAACCTTGAAACAAAGCATCAAAGTGAGCCGTGGAAATCAGCCAATTCTCCACAACCCAAAAATTTCTATCAGTCTAAATCAAAACAATGTTGTGAACCTTTTTAGATATCAGAGGTATTGTTCATTATGAATTTGTATCAACTGTATAAACATTTAACCAAGTTTGCTATTTGGAGGTGCTGAAATGCTGCATGAAAACGTTAGACAAATATGAGCGTACCTTTTCACCAAAACACAGGGCTCTTGGATCACAACAATGCACCATCTCACCTGTAACTTTCTGTAAGGGAGTTTTTAGCCAGCAAACAAATAATTGTATTTGAAAATACTCCCTACTTACCTGATATGCCCCCTATGACTTTTTTCCTTACCCAGGGATAAAAACAATATTGACAGGAAAAACATTTTGATGATATTCAGGACATAAAAGGTAATAAGATAACAACTTCGAAAGCCATTCCAGAAAAAGAGTTCCAAAATTGCTTTGAAGGGTGGACTAGGCACTGGTGTTGGTGCATAGCTTCCCAAGGAAAGTATCTCGAAGGTGACTGAAGTGATATTCAGTAATGAGGTATGTAGCACTTTTTCTAGGATGAGTTTGACTTGTCAGACCTAGTATTTCAAACAGAGATGAGGTAAAGTTATAGTAAACTCTAATTATCTTATATTATGCTTTTGACAACTTCCTTTAAGAACAACGAACAAAACAGCAACACCATAAAACAAAGTATGCCAATAAAAGTGACATCCACATTGTATATCAAATCAGTATACCTTTCCCCATAAATGCATCAATATACACAGTAATGATTTAATTAAGAAAAAAATGAGATAAATTGTTCAAAGTGTAATGCTATATCAAGAGTTTTGGTTGAGTATCTAAAATATGCTTATCACTATAAAATTTGCTTGAATGATTAAGATTTCAGATTTTTTTGTATGCTCTCTACTAAATGATAGTAAGGAACCAGTCATTTTTCAGGAACCACAGACTTAATGATGAATTCCATCTAGTGATTCTTTAAAGGTAAGAAATCAGGGTAAAAAGATGCTCAGTTCTCACAAAAAATACAAAGAGCTTTGTTTTCGCTTAGAAAAGGGATGTGCTTATTGCAGAGGGTAGAGAAGATGCAATATACAAATGATTCCGATTAAAGTTTCTATTGATAGCAAGGCAAACATCAACAGCAAAGCCATATAGAGAATGTATGGCACTACGAAGGTCTTGAATTCTTCATAATTTTATTGCAAAAGGGACTCAATAAAAGGAGGAGGAACAGAGAAGCATCACATGCTAACTCTTGAAGGCAACTAGATCATCTTGCCTGGGGGAAGCCAGAGGCCCATTGAGATGAAATGATGTGCTCAAGTTCACACAACCAATAGGGCAAGGTGTTCTTTTTCTTTGAACTCCAAGAGTTCTTTCTCCTACATCATGTGTCTTGCATATCTCATTAGCTGCCATTAGCAGGTGTGAAACCTCTTTCCCTATTCCCACTTAAATTTCCTTAACTGCAAGCAACTTATTTTGTGATCCTAGGAAAAGATGCTTAAGTATTCTTTAAATCTATCAAATTCTTCAAGCTAATATTTAATCTATTACTCATTTTAAGCAAAAGAGAATATTTGTTGTACCAGTTATTCTCTATCTAAGGCACTTTCTTGATTTTAAAAAGGCACTTTTTCTTGTAGATTATTAATTTATTCTAGAATTACCCTGGTCAGTTATTTAGTGGCACAGAGATAAAAATAGTATTTTCTCTTGAAGCTTAAGATCTATAGGGAAGATTATTAAGGTATTGAATTATCAGATATAAATTTCTTGACTTTATACAGAAATATATTAAATGTAATTTCCTGATTTGGAATTAAGTTGGTACAAATAGTGCGCAGATGAGCATTCTGAGATCTTTTATGATTTCCTCATCTAATGCCGCCTTAGCTTTGCAAGTTGTTCTCCAACTTAATGACTCAACTATCCCTCAAGAAGCCAAACTCTCGATGTATTTTATGTTACTGAATGTGCCATTTTATGTAGTAGCTCTTACAATGCTATAACCAATTATATAAATTATACCACTGCATACTCAAAGAAATCTTGTAAATTAGATAATATGCTATTTCTCATTTTCAGATGTAGTGATGAAGATGTGAGTTTTATACTACTTTTAGAGTAGTGGAATAATGAATATGGTTACCTGTGTCTGTCTGAATCCGGTGTGACTATACTTAATTGCTATGCCATACTGAAATTGGAATTACTTCTTATGTGCTGGTCTAGGACCCCTAATGCATTGTTATGCTTCCATGTCCTCAGTTCCATTATATTAATATCTAGAATTCAATTGACCAGTACTCAGTCTGACATTTTCTACTACTGAAATCATTTTCCATTTCACCACCATCATCATTGTCTATTTTTATATGAAACCTACTTGGTTACTTCTAATTATAATTAATCCTATACACTTGTGAAATTCTTAAGTAGTATTATTCAACTTATGAAAGTTTGAATGGTTATAGGTCAATTTATAACTCCTTACTGGTAAAACTAAAATTTGCTTGTTGTAGAATTTCCATGACTAGGCCAGCATATAAAAATAAGTATTGATTAAACTTAATTGAATAAAAATCTGTATTAAAATATATTTTATAACCCCTTGACTATTTGTCCATCTCCTGGTGTTACATGTAAAAAACACACAGTTTTATTCTCAAGTTAAGAATACATTTTCCTTTGGTAAGAAGCTAAATTATTCTGTCTCTTGTTTTTATTACAATTTAAAAAAATTCACATTAAATTCTAAGTAGACTTACTCAAATTTTCACACACGGAAAATTTGATATAGGAATGAACCAAAGATGAACAATCACGTACTGCAAACAATGAGCGTATGTGGTTCTGCGTCATGAGCGTGTGAATGGAGGGAGTTACCTCTCAGGAACTGCGGTATCTTTAGATATGTTGATCACCACCCACACATCCCAGAAAAGATCTTCTTGTCCTACTGCCAGTTTCTGATTGTATGATGGGTGTGAGATGACAAGATGCTGTTGTAATTTTGTTTACTGTCAATGTCCTTATGGGATTTGATGAATGTGTCAAACAGCAGAGTGCATAGTATGTGCTAAGAAATAGAACATTTGTTTCATGAGGTAAATGTTGACACTCTTCAGTTTTGTTAAAGGAAATCATGGAATACTTCAGAAGGTGAAATTCTTGTACGAAGTCTGTGGAGCAGTTAATTTCCTAATCCTTTGCTCCATAAAGCTAATGTAGAACATGCTCAGATTTCCAAACATCTTACTTGACAGATGAGCAATAATTATTAGAACAGCAGCTTGGCGGCAGTTCAAATGCACCTAGTCCGTGTTACATTTGATTGGATATGGAATGCGTATTCAAAGAGGCCAAATCTGATCAAACAGAGTCAAAATCTTACCAAATTTATTCTCAATTCTCAGAACTACTGACCCTGTTCTTATAGCATTGCAGATCTATTTTGATGTTCTCAAACACTGAAGTAATCGTAGAGCATTACATGAGCTGATTTAACAAATGTCTTTACGAGCTAACAAAAACAGTAATGTGCTAAAGTGGAAAAAGGCAACACTAAAGGGCTTACTTTATAATGCAATAGTATTTATAAATATTGTCAGGCTCCCTGTATGTTAGTCCTGGCAGGAAGCAGAATCCAATTCAGATAACTGCTATACAAAGATTGAAATGAAGGAATTACTTATAGAAACATAGACAGGGGATGTAATTATTATCCCCTAGCCCTGCTGTCTCTGTTTGTGCACGCTGTGTACATTTGTGTCTGCCTTGGAAAAACCCAGGTAATTTGGGTAACAAACTCTGCAAGAGTTTTTGGAGTATAGTACAAGACAGAGAAGGGCAGATAATAAATTGAAGAAGAGAGAGGATACCAACACAATTGAACCAGTGCATTCTCTGGTTAAACACAAGACAATGAGGAAAAAAAAATAAGATAAAACTAAACACTTACACCTGAGGGGAAAAGATTAACATTTCTGTAGAACAGAAATTGAACAGTAGCATTTTAAAATGAACAGATATGAAGCTATAGGCCACCTGCTAGCAATGTAACAGTTGTGGCAATCGTGGTGCTAAATGTTCAGAGCTTTCATTAGAGATGGGGACTACCACTAATAACACTAATAAAGAAATAGTGTGAAAAATAAAGAAAACAGTGTAGAAGTTTCAAAGCCTAAGAAAGCTTACCACACATATACCATCACTAAAATAAGTACTAAAACACATATTTTCAAGAAAAAGCCAAAACAATTCTAGAGGAAAAGTATAAGATATAAGAAATAGGGAGTAAAGAAACTGATTAATGAGTATAAGATGATGATAAATTTTTTATTAACTGTTACAAAAATAACATAATCTTTGTATAAAAATAAGTAAAACAGCACTTTAGACAATAATGAAGATTGTAAAATTTGGGAGTTATATGGTAAAATTTGCTGAGGTCCATGTTGTCTTTAAAAGAGTGTTAAAAACATGAATACATTCAGGAGTTTTGAAAAGAAACATTTATAATAAAGGTTGTGTTTAAAAAAATTGTATTGTCCCAATTTGAGAAATTTGGAGACGCTAAAGAGAAATATATTTCTCTATTAAAAGACTACAAAGTCACAATGGAAAATGTTAATTCTACATGAGAAGAAGAAAAGAAGAAGCAATGAAAACATACGATAAAAATAAAATATGAAATGTGTACAATGGCCACGTATTTCAATAATTCCAACAGACGTAAAATTAGAAACTCATTTTTTTGTATAAAATTAAAATCCAGTTACAACATGTTTGCAAGAGAATATTCTAAGCAAAAAAGCAAATAGAACAACTAAAATTAATGAAGGGAAAATCATATGAAGGAGATAGAAGCATTTTGGTAATAACATGATGGTCAACTTTGTGTTCTGCAAAATTGTTTCTAAAAAATGGCAAGCTGATCCGAAAAATTAATTTGGCCCAAACCACTCAAAGTCAATGTAATCTCATAACAAATTAAAAGGGTAGAAAGAAGCCTAAATATGTCAATAAACATAAATAATATGAATAGACTAAAGTAGCAATTTAAAAATAACCACTCTTAATAGTGTATTTAAAAATTTACAAATCCAATTCATTAAAAGCTCATTCAGTACCTGTTAGCTTATGTTAACTCAAATAGTTACACTTGAAATATGAGGATGCACAGAGATGGAAAAGATGTAATATTAATACTAAATTAAATAATGGCTACAGTTGAAAAAGACTAAATGGCTAAAGTTGAAAAGACTAACAACACTAAAGTTTCCTGTGGATGTGGAAAAATGTTACAACTGGGAGAGATGCTACTGGCATCTAGTGGGCAGAGGCCAGGTTTACAGCTAAACATCTTATGCAATAATTTGTGATTATTGACATATTTAGACTGCTTTCTACCCTTTCAATTTATTATGAGATTACATTGACTTTGAGTGGTTTGACCCAAACATCAATTCACAGCAAGAATTCTCTGGCCTGGAATGTTAATAGTGTTGGGGTTGAGAAATCTTGGTATAGAAGCAACAGAGATGCACAAAACTATGCATTCCAAGTGATTGTTTTAATAAGAGCTGATGAACACACGACTCTTTACTGCTGGATTTGGGGGACTTATTTGCAACATGTATTGGTAGAACTGGTTGACACACTCACTACAGTTCCATGTCAACATTTTGTTGATAATAAATAGCAAAGGTAGCAAGTATCTTTTCCACCATTAAGAAGTAAAATCAGGATTTTCTACCTTTCACAGGAGCAAGGTGTGACAAGCACTTATCACTCTTGATTTTTTTATTAGTAGAACTGGGCAATGCTAACAATTTAGGATTGAGTCTATCACAGTTACCTAAGATAGGCAGAGTTTTACTTTGACCAGAAAATGACAGTTGCAGCAAGAACTGACCTTGTCATGTTTGCTCAAGGCAGTTAAACGTCAGCTATTGACATTGAAAAGAAATGGCTAGGAGTTTAGTTTACAGAGAAGGTACAAACATGTCTTATTACTATGGATATATTATGCCATATTTTACCTTCTTGATAAAAAAGGAAAGGACACTCTTAAAGTCTTACAGAAATATAGTGATCAGAAAGGAATATACTTTTAATCATAATGCTTTCATAATCAGGGTAATTTTGTGATCCACACACAAATAGCAAAAAGTCAATCTAATCCCATTAAGTATTGAAATGCTCAGTGCCCAAATTATCACACTGTCAATGATTATAGTATTTGGTATGTGACATAAACAAAATTGCTAAATTGTCCACAATACAATTAGTTTTATCTCACATATTTATCACACATGCATGCATTTATTTATGTGATAATATATGTCATCTTTTAAAAAAGGTTGTGATTCTTCTTTGTTGGCAGACATAAGCTTGTACAAGTCTTATGGTAAGAAGGTTGAAGTTTATATTTCCTTTAAAAACATGAATACATTTACTTTTCTATGTAACATGGTATCAAGAGTAAGTAATTGGTGGGCACACTAAGGATATGTTTATTATAGTAGTTGAACAAATTCTGGGTAAGAGCACTTTCTTCTGTCTTCATAGACAGTACACCATGTATTGTAGAAAGATCGGCATCTGAAAAACCAAATATAGATCTTCCTGTCTCTTCTCTGTCATAGCATATGACTCTCACTTTATATTAAACATACAAACTGTACAAGGTATTAGAAAATATTCTGTTCTACCCTGTTGCAGAAATCATCATTGTAGCTGGATAAAGTCACCAGATTTTGGGGGGATTTGATGAGGGGACCAAAACTGGTTGTCTCAGTTTAGTGAATTAACATGCTGTAAAATTTGCATGCAGATTAACTATGGAAATCAATCTATGAAGCAACATTAAAGCAAAACTATGTCACACAGATAGATACATTCTGTCAGCAAACAACTTACTACAGAATTCTTTGCTTTGCACCCTGTAGGATTCTTTTTGTAAATACCTAGCATATTTTACCTACAGCTTAACTTTTTATGCCTTATATAGCTCTTCATTGTCAGTTAAGAAAAATACCTATAGAAATAAATAGTTATAGAGAATCCTGGTGTCAAAAAATGCTCTCACATAGAATTATATAAATACAGTTTTAACACTGTGTGTGTGGAGGAGAGGGATGTCACAATACTGCTCGTCATTTTGAGAGTTACAAGACATTACCCAAGTGATGCTAAAATGAATCAGAACATTGTTTTCAGATTTTCAATTCTTTGCACCATCCATATATTGCTATGCTTGAAACTCAATAAAATATAACTGATTAAGACTGTTACAGCATAAGGTAGTTTGACTAAAGCAAACATAAATGGCTTGTTATCTTAGCCATAAAAATTACTTACATAGTGAACTGTCCATCTGCAGAGGCTTGGTATACAAATAATTTCAAACATCATGTTTGAACTTAGGGTAACATTTTCCAGGATTTCTAGCAAGCCATTCATAAATCCAGTTTTGCAGTTGATCTTAGTCACTTGGTTTCCTGAATATTTTTCTTAGAAAAGAAGCTTTCCATTTTCATTCTTTACTGGTACTGTGCACAGAGTAGTAAGCTTGACCTTAAACAAACTAAGGAAATAATTGTCACATTATCAGCTGTATGTGGGACATAGGTCAAAAGGTCAATTGAATGCTATGCAGAACACACTGGGCTGCTTTGCAAGTCCTTGGTGCCTCTCTCTCCATGTTGAAAGAAAGAATTCTGAAGAAGAAAAAGGGGCCACTACATGCTCTTATTTGAGATTTCCAAGAAATCCATTAAGGTTCACTATTTTTAGAATCATCAATGAGATAAAACATAATTGAGGTGAAAACATAATTTTCTTTTTGTATTTTTTTTGCCTGTTCTTCATGATGTAAGGCCAGAATAGGAAGATAAATAAAGGCAGAATGTTGATTACTTTTTTTTTTTTTTTTTTTTTTTTTTTTGAGACAGAGTTTCACTTTCTCACCCTCGGTAGAGTTCATGGCGTTACAGCTCACAGCCATCTCAAAAATTCTTGGGCTTAAGTGATTCTTTTGCCTCATCCACCCAAGTAGCTGGGATTATAGCTGCCCACCACAAAGCCCGGATATTTTAATGTTGCAGTTGTCTTTGTTGTTTAGCTGGCCTGGGCTGGGTTCGAACCTGCCAGCCTCTGTGTTTGTGGCCAACGTCCTACCCACTGAGCTATAGGCGCCACTCCAGAATTTTGATTACTGTTGCTGTGGCTGGGGTGGTCAAGGATTGGCAGATAATAGTGCAATATACAGGGCTTCTCAAGATGATAGAAATGTTCTAAAATTCACTGTGGTAATGATTGTACAACTCTATGACTATATTAAAAACCATTAAATTTTCTACATTAAATGGTTGAATTGCACATTATATGAACTCTTAAAAATGTTAAATTATAAACCACTACTTCTTTCTAGGCATGTTGCATAAAATATTATTTCATCTAGTAAGAAGTCTCAGTAATATATGTGGAGTGCTTAGTACGTCTTAGCCAGTGTCCCAAAGGCAAAACATGTATTTAATGTTTTTGTGTATTATCTCATTTAATCCTCACAATAACCTTATAAAGTCAGTACTATCATTATTTCCATTTTATTGATGAGCAAACTGAGACACAGAGAAATGACATACTTTCCCACAGATACCCAACTGGGGCAGTGCCTGTAGCTCAAAGGAGTAGGACAATGGCCCCATATACCGGAGGTGGCAGGTTCAAACCTGGCCCCTGGCCAAAACATGCAAAAAAAAAAAAAAAAAAAAAAAAGATACCCAACTGAAATAGATAGCTTCTCCTTGGTGAAAAATTGCAAATTCAATAAGTGGGTCACCGTACAGTGATGACTGTCCTTAGAAACGCAGCTCCATTTTGAGGAATCATGTAGAGTTGGAGCAGGAGCTTCTGTGAACATCATCTTTTCACAGGATATAAAACTTCATTAAACATTTCCAAGATAATTGCTTCTAATTATACAGTTGATACATGAGAATCATACTCGTAGAGAAACTCTAAAACTCTCCTACATTTATTTCTGTAAATCAGAACTTTTATGTATTTGTTTGTAAATGCATTTTGAGACATAGATTTGGTTCAACAGAGTAGCAATTGTTTAGACCAGTCTTTTTGCAATCTTAAATGTATAAGCCAAGTGTTTATGCATGGTATGTGGTTATGTACATAAGAATATGAAAACACTTTATTATGAATATTTTCAGAGTAAAAAAATAGAAATAAAAATTGATAAAATTAGGTACAGAAAAATTACTTAATTAATTTGTGATATAATTCATTCATCCTGTACTAATATAGTTTTTTATGTCTACAATTTGAGCTCTCAAATTAGCTTAAAATATAGATTTATAGAAAAATACAAGAGATAAACTCAGACATTCATGCACAGGTAATGAAGTCAGCTAGACTCTGAGCTGAACAGTCATGGATAAGGTTTCTTTCTCGATCTTTCTGAGGTTTATGATCTTTCACATTTCTGGATCTTTTCTTCTGTCTCCTCTATCTTTCATCCTCCGTTTATCTGCTTCTTGGAGTCACTAGTATTTTGTATGTCCATGTATGATAGCTTCTAGCTCCAATTTTACTTTATTTCCTAAGTTCTAAACAGGGACTAACTATAGCCTGTGACTTATCAATTGGAATTTTGAAAGAAGAAACATGAAGTGTCATATCTAAGCCAACAGATTGTCCAGTTTGTGGTCATTGATACATCTCACTCATGGCCAATGGCACAGGGAATATTGTCCATGATTATGCCCTTCAATGTAAATAGGTAGGATAAGTTTCTAGAAAGAGCCTAACAATGGATGTCCATATGCAAGATTTGAGAAAAATGTCTAGTTTTTTTTTGTCTAAAGAAGCAGTTGGTAAATATCAGAGGCTGTATTTCTAGAAATGCCTTACCTTTTTGCTCTTTACTATAGTGTCATAGTTCATTTGGGTCACTGTGAGAACATACCATAAACTCAGTAGCCTATAAAAAACAGAACTTTATTGTCACAGTTTGGAGGCTGGGAAGTCCAGTACCAAGGTGTCAGTAAATCTGTGTCTGGTGAGGGCCTACTTTATGATTTATAGATGGTACCTTTGAGCTGTATCTTCACATAGTGGAAGGGGTGAATGAGTATTTTGGGGTTTCTAAAGGCATTAATCCCATTCCTGAAGGCTCTACCCTCAAGATCTAATTATTTCTCAAAGGCCCATAACCTTGGAGGTTAAGATTTCAAGATATGAATTTTGGATGGACACAAACTTTCACACTATGGCATTCAAGTTATGCTCGGGAGAAGGTTAACATTTTTGGAAATGAATTATTGTCAAACATAAACCCTGTGATAAAGTGTGATTTCAAAATTTATTTATTTATTTATTTATTTTTTGTTGTGCAGTCTGTGGGGTTTTTTTATTGTCTTTATTATTAAATCATAGCTGTGTACAATAGTGCAATCAAGGGGTACAATGTGTGGTTTCATATACAATCTGAACTATTTTCATCAAACTGATTCACATTGCCTTCCTGGCATTTTCTCAGATATTATATGAAGACATTTGTATTCTGCATTTAGTAAGGTTTGCCTGTACCTTCTAAGATGCACCGTAGGTGTGGCCCCACCAATTACCCCCCTTTCACCCCAACCTCACCCCTCCCCTCCATCTGTAGCCTTTATATATACCAACAATAGCCAAGCCGAGAAAACAGGCAAGGACTCTATTCCTTTCACAGTAGTACCAAACAAAATGAAATATTTGGGAGTTTACCTAACAAAGGATGTGAAAGATCTCGATAAAGAGAACTATGAAACTTTAAGAAAAGAAATAGTTGAAAATGTTAACAAATGGAAAAACACCATGCTCATGTCTGGGAAGAATCAATATTGTTAAAATGTCTATACTTCCCAAAGCAATATATAGTTTTAATGCAATGCCTATTAAAACTCCATTGTCATATTTTAAAGATCTTGAAAAAATAATACTTCGTTTTATATGGAAGCAGAAAAAAACTCGAATAGCCAAGACATTACTCAGAAATAAAAACAAAGCAGGAGGAATCACGCTACCAGACCTGAGACCCTACTATAAATCGATAGTGATCAAAACAGCATGGTACTGGCACAAAAACAGAGAGGTAGATATTTGGAACAGAATAGAGAACCAAGAGATGAACCCAACTACTTCCCGCTATTTGATCTTTGACAAGCCAATTAAAAACATTCAGTGGAGAAAAGACTCTCTATTTAACAAATGGTGCTGGGTGAACTGGGTAGCGACCTGTAAAAGGCTGAAACTGGACCCACACCTCTCACCATTAACTAAGGTAGACTCTCACTGGATTAAAGACTTAAACTTAAGGCATGAAACTATAAAAATTCTAGAAGAAAGTGCAGGGAAAACTCTTGAAGGAATCGGCTTGGGTGAATATTTTATGAAGAGGACTCCCCAGGCAATTGAAGCAGTATCAAAGATACACTACTGGGACCTGATCAAACTAAAAAGTTTCTGT
>CAUYRH010157283.1:0-23076 GCA_963574655.1 Perodicticus potto | reverse complement strand
ATAGTGTTCATCTCTTAATTGATTCTGTTTTTGGATTTCCTTTTGGTTATTTTCCACTTTATCAGCAGTTTCCTTCATTGTTTTCTTCATTTCCTTGATTGTTTTCATCATCCATATTCTAAATTCTCTTTCTGTCATTTCTAACATTTCTTTATAGCTGGAATCCTCTGCAGTAGCTCTCTCACAGTCCCTTAGGGGGGTTGCTCTGGACTGGTTTTTCATGTAGCCAGGATTTTTCTGCTGATTCTTCCTCATGAGTGTTTTGTTTTACCTGTATCCTTGTCCTAATTTTCCTTTCACTTCCTCTTGCTCTTTAAGTTACTGTGCCTCTGGCCTAGGGTTTTGATGAGTCCTTTTGGTACAAGACCACAAGGATGAGAAGATTGAAGAGCAAGAAGGGAAAAAATAAAAAAGAGAAAGGAGAGGGGGTGAGTAAAAGGGAATATTGACAAAAGAAGAGAGGCACAGAAAGAGGGAGACAGGAGCAATATAGGTGTGCAGTAGGCTAATTTGGCCCAACCTTAAAAACTCCCAACCTCTGGGGTTGCCAGGTTGGGTGGTTCCCTTGAGGTCAGCAGCTCTTTGCTAGCCTGTTCAGACACAGTACTCCACCTCTACCAAGTAGAGAGGAAAGACAAAAATGTTATAAATCAAACCAAAACAAGCAAACAGAAAACTTTACAGGATAAAATTGGGGGAAAAACCAAATAATAGGGGTAAAAATACTAACAAAAATGAAGTTCTAATTGTTAAAGAAGGGAACAATGAAAAATTATATTTAAACTAGAAAAATTAAGAAAGAGCTTTCTCTCTTCTCTCTTTCTCTCTCCTTCTCTCTCTTTCTCTCTTTTCCCTCCTCCTTAATGCTGCTCTGCAGCATCCCCCACCAATAAAGACCTTTTGGGCTCGGCACCTATGCTCAACAGGCTAAGGCACCAGCCACATACACCTGAGCTGGCAGGTTCGAATCCAGCCCTGGCCTGCCAAACAACAATGACGGCTGCAACCAAAAAAATGGCCGGGCGTTGTGGTGGGCGCCTGTACTCCCAGCTACTTGGGAGGTGGAGGCAGGAGACTCACTTGAGCCCAGGAATTGGAGGTTGCTTTTAGCTTTTTTTTTTTTTTTTTTGAGGCTCTGTCACAAAAAAAAAAAAAAAAAATCAAAAACAGAAATTAAGAAAGAAAAGAAGGTAAGGAAAAAAAAATAAAGTAAAAATGTTCAAATTAAAAAAAGAAAAAAAAAAAACCCAAAACCCAAAACAAAGAAGTATACATATATCTTGCTGAATATTGTCTGGGCAACAGGTGATCTTCTGGGGTATGAGATGTTAATCATAATGCTGATACAGCTACCCGAGATGGAGACTGGAGGCCTCTGCTGATTTCTCAAACCCTGCAGGGTGGAGAGCCTAAATCTCTTCTCAGCCTGCTTAAAAGCCACTTTAAACTGTTAACCTTGGAAGGTTTACCAGGAAAACACTTGTCACTGGGATCACTTACCCAGTGTGCCAAAACTGGTCTCAGTCTATGCCCATGAGGGCCAAGGCTGTAAGGCGTCTCAGTCCCTACATTTAGGCTGCTCAGTCACTAGGTTACTCGCCCAAGGTCTCCCACCTGATCCTCATTCTGCAACCCTGAGGGCAGAGCTTACCAGGGCAGTTCTCCCACAATGGCTCTGCATGGCCCACAGCTGAATACTATTAGCTCCGTCTGGCTCAGCGGTGAGTCCGGGGCCCTAGACAATGCTTAAAGTCCTCTGTACTCTCACCCAGGTTCTCCCAAGATAGTTCAACTGAATTCCAAGTCCAAGAAAAACAAAACAGCTCACAGGTAAGGCTTTCCAGTTTGCAACCTCTCTGCTGCTGTACTTACAGCTGCCGGAGGGATTAGACCAGGGGTCCTCAAACTTCTTAAATAGGGGGCCAGTTCACTGTCCCTCAGACTGTTTGAGGGCCGGACTATAGTTTAAAAAAAAAAAACTATGAAAAAATTCCTATGCACACTGCACGTATCTTATTTTGAAGTAAAAAAAATAACAGGGGTGGTGCCTCTGGCTCAAAGGAGTAGGGTGCTGGCCCCATATACCAGAGGTGGTGGGTTCAAACCCAGCCATGGCCCAAAACTGCAAAAATAACCCCCCCCCAAATGGAACAAATACAAATGCCATATTTAAAATTAAAAAAAGGCACCCCCCCATCTGCACAAAATAAAAAGACCTCCTAACTTCAGGAAAAAAAGGCCTCCCTTAACAGCAAAAAAAGAGGCCCTACTAACTGCAAAAAAAAAAAGACCTCCTAACTTCAAAAAAAAATCCTAACTTGTACTTACTTCAGTCCTCAGGCAGCAGCAGGCTCTGCACAGGCAAGCTCGTGACTCCTCTGATCATGAGGAGCAGTTGAGAGACAGAGAGAAGGAGGGGAGTCAGAGAGGTGCACATTCCACACATGCTCACTGCGGCCTGGGATGAGTCAGCTGCTAAGCAGGACAGACACCAGCGGCAAAAACACCCTGTGGGCCGCATGTGGCCTGTGGGCCATAGTTTGAGGACCCCTGGATTAGACCAAATGAACACATGCAACCACTTGCCAGTTCTCCACTGCTTTTGTCTTCCTCATGGGGTCCAGAAGTCTCTCGCTGACTCCCTGTGTCCCCAAAGGGATGTTTCTGGACAGATCCCACCAGCCAGAGATGTCTGGAGTCTCTCTCCCCATCTCACTGTGCCCAGTTGCAAGGAAGCTGTTATTCGGCTTCTATCTTGCTCCTCCCCAGTGTTCAGTAGTGTTTTAAAACAAACATGGCTTCAATGTGGTAAACAATTAATTAATTTACTTTTGAGACAGAGTCTCATTTTTGTTGCCCTTTGTAGCAGGCCCTGGAGTTGTAGCTCACAGCTCAAGAGGATCACTTGAGCCTCAAACTCTTGGGCTCAAGTGATCCTCTTGCCTCAGCCTCCCAAGTAGCTCAGACCATCAGTACCCACCACAACACTGGCTATTTTTAGAGATAGGGTCATGCTCTTGCGCAGGCTGATCTTGAAATCCTGAGCTCAGGCAATTCACCTGCCTCAGCCTCCCCGAATTACAGGTGAGCCACTGAGTCCAGCTGTGGTAAAAGTTTTAATCCCAGGCGGCACTTGTGGCTCGAGTAGGGCGCGGGCCCCATATACAGAAGGTGGAGGGTTCAAACCCGGCCTTGGCCAAACTACAAAACAGAAAACCAGCCAGGTGTTGTGGGGGGCGCCTGTAGTCCCAGCTACTCGGGAGGCTGAGGCAGGAGAATTGCCTAAGCCCAGGAGTTGGACGTTGCTGTGAGCTGTGTGACGCCATGGCACTCTACAGAGGGTGATAAAGTGAGACTCTGTCTCTACAAAAAAAAAGAAAAAGTTTTAATCCCAAGATGATATGAAAACAGTTTCTTTTCCTTTCCTTTTTCTGAGTATTTTAAAATTTTTCTCAAATTAACATGAGGGTACAATTTTTTTTTTTTTTTTTTAGACAGTCTCCCTATGTCACCTTCAGTAGAGTGCTGTGGTGTCACAACTCACAGCAACCTCAAACTCTCGGGCTTAAGCCATTCTCTTATCTCAGTCTCCAAGGAGCTGGGACTACAGCCGCCTGCCACAACACCCAGCTATTTTTTGTTGCAGTTGTCATTGTTTAGCTGGCCCTGTCTGGGTTCGAACCTGCCAGCCTTGGTTTTTGTGGCTGGCGCCATTCCTACTGTACTATAGGTACAATTTTTAAGTTACATTGTTCTCACTTCTCGGGGAAAGTTCCATTTGTAGAAAAGTCCCTCCCCCAGGGGGCGTGTTATACACCCTCACAATGTGCACATTAGCTGAGATCCTGCCTCATGCCCTCCCTCCCTCTGCCAAACGTCCTCCCCCATCCTGCTTCCTTCTACCCCTGAACTGGACTATAATAGTGTTTTATTGTTCTTATGAACATGTAATTATTCATATATTTATTTCATATTAGTACGGAGTACATTGGATATTTATTTTTCCATTCTTGCGATACTTTACTAAGAATATATTTCAATTCCATCCAGGTAAATGTAAATGATGTAAAATCTCCATCTTTTTGTTCTTCTGGGTAGATCCTAGTAATGGGATTGCAGGGTCAAATGGAAAGTCTACTTTTAGATTTTTTGAGGATTCTCCAAACTTCTCTCCAAATAGGCTATATTAGTTTGCAATCCCACCAGCAGTGCAGAAGTGTTCCTTTCTCTCCACATCCACGCCACCATCTGGTGTTTGGGGACTTTGTGATGTGAAAGCAGTTTCTTTTAAACCATTAGATGAGCTACCTCCTTCAGGTATTTGGTTACCACTTCTCTATTCTAACTAAACTCTCCAAATGCAACAGTATATTCTAAGAGCTTGCTTAGTAATTTTCCTTTTGGAAGCTAATGGTAGTGATACCATATCCTATATGTAATAAAGCCAAGTTGTAATCAAAGAGTAGGTAGGTTATAAGCTAATCAACAAGGGACCTATTTTCATCTTTTGTTGTTATAAACTTGCATTTGTTCAGATTTAGAAATAATCTCTCATAATGAATCACAATTGCATTCCCACCGTGGATACCATGGTGGACTATCCCTATGGTGTAGAGTGCTAAGCAAAGGTCAAATTTAGTATCTATTAAAAAGAAAACAAAACTCCCAAATTTTCATTCGTGAACGTATCTTTTAGTTCTCTTTGTTGATTTCTCTTCCAATGTACTTTGGGCTAAGAGACTTTACACAATCAGGGAAACAGTGAAGCATCCTAGTAAATCTGTATGAGCTATTTTATTTGGAGATTGAGTTATAACAATATTTTTTAAGCTGAGATAATCATTAAAGCGTCATTTACACAATTGACAACCTAAAGCAGAGATTTATTTATTTTTAAATCACGGGAGAAAGGGACTTAGGGGTGCTGAGAAAATTTTGAAAGATCATTAATTAAATTAAATTTGAAAGAAGTTCAAAGCACAGTAAGTATATATATATTTTTAACTTTTTTTGATCAACATAATTTAAGTGTGCTGTGGAAGTTTAACTATATCTACACATGTGCCATGAAACTAAAAAAAGGTTGAAAAACACTGACCTAAAATAGTACCAGGCTCCTGATGGGCAGTGGGGTCTCCCTGCTTTTTTTATCTTTCTTTTTTTTTGAGACAGAGTCTCAAGCTGTTGCCCTGGATAGAGTGCTGTGGCGTCACAGCTCACAGCAACCTCAAACTCTGGGCTTAAGCGATTCTCTTGCCTCAGCCTCCCAAGTAGTTAGGACTACAGGCGCCCAGCACAACACCTAGCTATTTATTTATGTATTTTTGGTTGTAGTTGTCATTGTTGCTTGGCAGGCCCAGACTGGATTCGAACCCGTCAGCTCTGGTGTATGTGGCTGTCGCCCTAGCTGCTGAGCTACAGGCATGTAGCCTTTTTTTTTTTTAAATTGAGACAGTGTTGTCGTCATATCTCACAGTAAACTCAAACTCTTGGGCTCAAGTGATTCTTTTGCCTAGAGGCACCAGGTTTGAACCCATCAGCTCTGCAACACGTGGCCGGCAACCTAACCACTGAGCTACGGGCGCCCAGCCAGGGTCTGGCTGCTTTTCAATACATTTCTAGAACCCATGTCTGTGCCTGCCAGTTACAAGGTACTGCCAGGCTCTGAATTTAAGAGTGAGTGAAACACAGCTTCTGTCCTCTGGAACTTAGAAGACTCTATTGTAAACTATTACCAAGTTTTGGTTTTGGTGACAAAGGCAATATATGTTTCAAAAGCCAACCAGCATTAAGAACATTTAATGCTCCCTAGAAAATTTCAAAATATAGACAACTTTCACCATTCGGAGTTCTGTGGTTTGCCTCTTGGAATGTTTGAGGAATACCACAAATCCCTACCTAACCACAGTCTAAGTCATAAAAATGATATTCTGAATGGCATCTTCCATTGGTGTGCAACCACACATATACACCAACGTGCACATTATAGTTCTGATCTTTCCTGTTATACAGTGATCACACCAAGTGGTTTTCTTTCTTCACCACTTCCAGAGTGAAGTTTTCCCTCTTTTGAGGATCACTAGAGTGGATCCTTTGAGGATAGCTAGACTGTTGCCTAAGTCCTTTTTGCCTTTTTAAGGTGCCAAGGTGGAGTTCAGGGGAACACAGGCCTTTTAGCCTTCCAAAGACTACTTTTGTAATAGTGGAAATATGACCAAACATACATAAAATCCAGGAGCCAGCTTTGTAAAAATCAATTTATAGTTCCAATTGCTCAGTTTTTTTTTTTGAGACAGAGCCTCAAGCTGTCACCCTGGATAGAGGGCTGTTGCATCAAAGCTCATAGCAACCTCCAATTCCTGGGCTCGAGCGAGTCTCCTGCCTCCGCCTCTCAAGTAGCTGGGACCACAGGCGCCCGCCACAACGCCCGGCCGTTTTTTGGTTGCAGCCGTCATTGTTGTTTGGTGGGCCCGGGCTGGATTTGTACGTGGCTGGCACCTTAGCCTGTTGAGCCACAGGCACCGAGCCTGCTCAGTGTTTTAAAAGCAAAAAAGCAAAAAAGTTTTCACTGAGTAAGAAAAGCTATGAGCCCTGGGAAGGACGCTGACCGTCTTAAGTAGCTCTGCATTACAAGGCACAGTGCCCTCTTTGAGGGATGGTTCAGCCGTCCTGAGAGTCAGTCGTCTGCTGCACCTAGACCCACTGGCCTCTTGTTCCTTTTCTTTATCACATGCTTCCTTCTCTGGGTCACCCCTCATACGTGTCCCTTAAAGATCTCAAACAGGGTCATCCCTCATACGTGTCCCTTAAATATCTCGTACCAATTGCAACTGGTGATAGGTTGAACAGCAATTTCATCTTGTGGGCCAACAGAGAGAAAAAAATTCAGTTTTCCCTGAGGGTGTTGGTGTGTTGCAAACATCTTTATTCATACAAATAACCCTGGGGCATATTCAGTGCAGGAATAAGACAAGCACCTTACAGAGATGCTGGGAGAAGCTGGCTTTTACCTCTTAACGCCTCCTCCCCAATTTTGGCTCTTTCTATACGTTTCCACTGAAAGTCTCTCCTGGGGCAAGAAGTAGCTTAGCATTCTCCTCCCACTGCCCCAGCTCCTGTCCCCGACCTTCTCACGTTAGTAGTAGGGGACACGGGGAGAGGGAGGTTCATCCTCAAACCTACCTGTGTCTTTGACTCCTTTTACAGACGTCTATATTAAGGCTAACATTAAACAACACAGAAACTGGGGTGGTGCCTATAGTTCAGTGGGTAGGGTGCAGGCCCTATATGCCGGAGGTGGAGGGTTCAAACCCAGCCCCGGCCAAAAACTGCAACAACAAAACCCCCCACAGAAACTGGGCAGCGCCTGTGGCTCAAAGAAGTAGGGTGTCAGACCCATATGCCATAGGTGGTGGGTTCAAACCCAGCCCTGGCCAAAAACTGCAGTAAAAACAAAAACACAGAAACTCACAAGCTGTTGAGATACTGAACATTGTTCTGAGGTGTTCACCTCTCTATCAAAACTACATATTACTAGAAACAATGGCTAAAGTAGCAGATTCTACTTTTTTAAATTTGTATTTTTCAAATTGTTGTCTTAAAGTTTATTTATGCCACTAACCTATTTTCTCTGTATTTTGTAATCCCTTAGGACATTACAGCCTACTGAAAGCATGAAGAAAGTCTCAGGGGGTTTCCACCTAAAGATCTAAGATTACCATTGTGGTGGAGACACCGAAAACTAAGGGATCACCTGCTCTTCCACCTCCTCCTTCACCTTAGGTTTTAATTGGACACGTGGCTGCCTAGTTAGGTGCTATATTTCGCTTAATGTGGTTCTGTGACTAAGTTTTGGCCAATAGGATGTAAGCAGAAGTGACCTGTATAACTTAAAATGTTTGCCCTGGACTTATTTTCCCATCTTACTGGCTGGGAATGAGTGTTAAATACAGAGCTGTTGGCCAGCCTGGATCCCTGGATTCCTTTGTGGACCTGCTCACTTTTGAACAGCTGAAACTGACAGAAAGAAATTTCTATCTTGTTTTAGCCACAAGGGTTTTGCATTTTTTTCCTTAAAGCATATTATTTGTTTTCCTGAAAAGTCCCACTAAGAATCTTCTCTTACCCCCTAAATGACATGATAAAAGTCAAATAAATGTAATTAAGTAACATTTATTTTACATAAAACAATTTCCAAAGAATACATTTAAAAACCATCTAGATACTGATTTTATAGCATTACAAAAAATTGAGAGGCACAATTGAAGTATTCAAATAGATTGTGAAGGGGGGCTGTGGGGGGTCTAGGGTCACCATGGTGTTGTTCCTTCGTCACTTAAAGGTAAAGGCTCTTCATACGAGTCTTTCCATGAGGCAGTAGTGCACTTTTGTTTAGTAGGAATAAATCACATAAAATATATACTTTTATACAGAAAGTGTTATTGTATTGTCGGTTTCAATTACTTATAAAAACTTCATTTTGAATTGCACAAAAAGGTTTTCTTTAAAAGAAGACAAGGCTTAGAACTGTCTAAGTAATTCATTACAAACAATTAGGTTTCCATTTATCCACTGATAAAAAAATCTACGAAGAATTACATCATTCAAGTGGGACATGTAAAATTTTTTCATTAAGAAAATAGGTTTATGTTTGTTCCCAGTTACCTAAATTTCCCCCTACTTTAAAATTGATCACAGGATGTCCAAAGTGTTAAATCAGAGTACCTATATGACAGTACAACCTGGATTTGTTTACATTAATTCTTTCTTCATATCATTCTATTTTAGTATCAAATTATCAAAAAGGCACATGGGTACATTTTTGAGAACAGTTTTGGTCCTTAAAAAAAAAAAATCACACGTTTGTAAGCAGTGATTTCAATCATGTTTAAAAACAAAAATACTAAACAAATTCATTTTCCAATCCAGATGATACAGAATTATGTGAAATTTCTGCAGGCACTTCACTTTCCATAGAATTTCTTGTTCAGCAGGTATATGAGAAGGTTTACATTCACTTTCACCTTGTCAAACATTTTCATTACAGATACTCCTTCATACTGCATCTGAAGTAAATCCTGAAATTGTAAGGAACATCGTTAAAGCTCACATTTGACATTTTGCACATTGAAAAAACATACTAGAATACTTTGTTGACTTAAAAAAAAAAAAAAAAAAGACTTGGTGGCACCTGTGGCTCAGTGGGGAGGGTGTTGGCCCCATATGTCGGAGGTGGTGGGTTCAAACCCAGCCCTGGCCAAAAACTGCAAAAAATAAAATAAAAATAAAATTGGTTAACCTTAAAAAAAAAAAAAGACTAATGACCTAGATAGGGGCTTTTTTTTTTTTTTTTAAAGGTCTTGCTTTATTTCCCAAATTGGCCTCAAACTCCTGGGCGCAAGCAATCCTCCCACCTCAGCCTCCTGAGGAGCTGGGACTACAGGTGCATGCTGTGTCCAGCCATACAGGGAGGTTGTTAAACTTTAGTGTCCATCAAAATCATCTGGTTAAAAACACCAGCTACTTAAAACACAGGCTGCTGAGTTCCATCCCCAGGAATTTCTGATTTTGTAGCTCTGGGGTAGGACCCACAAATTTGCAATTTTAGTAAGTTCTTAAGTGATGGTGAAATTGTTGGACTTCACCACAGTGCCTGGCTATTTGGTTGTAGTTGTCATTGGGAAGGCTGAGGCAAGAAAATCACTTAAGCCCCCAGGCTTGAGGTTGCTGTGAGCTATGATGCCAGAGCCTCTACTGAGGGCAACATAGTGAGACTGTCTCCAAAAAAAAAAAAAAAAAAAAAGAATTGTTGACCTAGATGAAAGGAATGAGTTTTTAGAATTGACAAAGATTATATGCAAGAAAACAATCATTTAGTTAATATCAGATACATATTAATAACTTTTTTTTTTGAGACAGAGTCTCAAGCTGTTGTCCTAGGTAGAATGCCATGGCATCACAGCTCACAGCAACCTCAAACTCTTGGGCTTAAGCAATTCTCTTGCCTCAGCCTCCCAAGTACCTGGGACTATAAGCACCTGCCATAGTGCCTGGCTATTTTTTGGCTGTAGTTGTCATTGTTGCTTAGCAGGCCTGGGCCAGGTTCGAACCCACCACAGTAGGTGTATGTAGCCAGCGCCCTGCCGACTGAGCTATGGGTGCCACCAACAATTCAATTTTTATTGGAAACATTCAAAATACAAATGTTCCAGCTAGCTAGGATATATTCTTTAGAACAACAGTGTTTTCTTCTTTTTTTTTTAGAGACAGAGCCTCACTTTGTCACCCTTGCTAGAGTGCAGTGGCGTCACAGCGCATAGCAACCTCCAGCTCTTGGGCTCAGGCGATTCTCTTGCATCAGCCTCCCAGGTAGCTGGGACTACAGGCATCCACCACAACGCCTGGCTATTTTTTGTTGCAGTTTGTCCGGGGCCGGGTTCCAACCCGTCACCCTCAGTATATGGGGCCAGCACCCTACTCACTGAGCCACAAGCATTGCCCAGCAGTGTTTTCTAAAGTGAAGTAAAAGTAAGACAATTTATTGGGAGGCAAAAAGAGTATTAGCCCTATTTATTTTTTTTTATTCTTCATACATGTGATTTTTATGTATCTTTCACAAAGCACATTATTATCATTATTTTTATTTATTTATTTTTTGAGATAGTCTCACTTTGTTGCCCTTGGTACAGTGCCATGGTGTCATAGCTCACAGCAACCTCAAACTCTCGGGCTCAAGTGATTCTTTTGCCTCAGCCTCCCAAGTAGCTGGGACTACAGGTGCCCATGACAATTTCCAGCTAGTTTTTAAGAGACAGGTCTTGCTCTTGTTCAGGCTGGTCTCAAACTCCTGAACTCAGGCAATCCACCTGCCTAGACCTCCCAGAGTGCTTGGATTACAGGTGTGAGCCACTGCACCTGGCCTAAGGTCTCATTCTCTTATGTTTAGCTTTGGGGATTTCTTGGTTCTTAATGACCATGCCTAGGGACTATATTAGGCAAGGCCAACTGCAGAAGTTGGGGTTATCTCTGGGAGGACTTTGGCTGCTAATAGCTTTCTCATCCACCTCCTCAGTTACTTCCCACTCTACTCAAATAAACCCCAACATTATCTAGGTATGCTTCTGGAACTGAGGGTCTATAAGAAATTGAGTCCTTTCATCAAGAATGCTTTTACTTATTAGAGCAGTGGTTCTCAACCTGGGGGTCGCGACCCCTTGGTAACATCGCAGCATTAGGAAGGTACAGAACCACTGTGTTAAGAGTATGGTGGAGATTCACTTTTCCTCTGGGAAATGCAACATCTGTCAATCAATTTCTTGGAAAAGAATTAAACCGACATGGTTAGGTTGAGAAAGAATGGCATATGTAGGGGAATTGGCTGGGTTTCCAAGGATGCAACAGAGAAAACATGAAACATGACTGCACTCATAATCGGAAGACCGGATTTTAATCTTGGCTTTGCCATTTGCTACTGTAAGACCTTGCGGGATGATATAACCTGTCTTAAGTTCTGTTTCCTTGTGTATAAACTGAGGCTAACACTGCCAACCTCACAGGGGTGCTATTGGCAATGAGATTGATACTGAGGTATCTGCAAACCCCTGTAAGCGTCTTTGTCTTGTCAGATAAACTGGGGTCTTGTGAGAGGGGGAGTGGAGTAGAGCAATAAAGAATATGGACATGGGTGGTGCCTGTGGCTCAAAGGAGTAGGGCGCCAGCCCCATATGCCGGAGGCGGCGGGTTCAAACCCAGCCCTGGCCAAATAAAACTGCAAAAAAAAAAAAAGAACATGGATCCCAGCTGCCTCTTCCATAATGAGCTCTCTGAACCTCAGTTGTTCATCTGGGATCTAGGAAAGGAAGAATGCCTACGTTGCAGCTCCCCGAAAATCACACCCTCTTGTTAATTACATGGCTTGTATCCATAGGCTATAATTCTATCCTTCTGTTTTCTTTAGGAACTGAAGGGAGAATGGGCTGAGGAGGACCGAGAGACACACGGGGGTAATGTCGGAAGGGCCCTCTTCCCTTCCTCCTCTTAGAAATGTCTGTCCTATTCTCAGTCCCTGAATCGCACTGAAGACTTGACCCTTACATTTCTCTTTGGTAATTTATACATTCATGCAATTGTCTGAAAGCCGCCGGTATAAATTAACGATGACTTTGCACCTGACAGCTAGTAAATGCAGGGCTGGGTCTGGAGTGTGCGACTGTGCAGTTGTACATTGTCCCATGTTCATGTTCATATTTGGCTTCATGCTCGTCTGTCATCATCATAAAATCCTTACGTTTGAACAAGGGGTTCTGCATTTTCATTTATTTCTGTGTCCTGTAAATTATGTACTCAGTTTTGATCATGTATGTTAATGATTAAAAAACTCCAGGCATCCTGGCCACCTGCACACAGCTAAGGATTAACATTTCGTATTGTGTGAACCGCTAATCTCCTTGTATACTAAATCCTTAATAAAGAGGCAAGTGAAGCTTGGTTTTTGTACCACTACTCAAAAGAAGTCTCTATGGAACTCCTGCGGTCACTCTAAATACAACATAAGGTGTCTCCTGGTCACCTGCAATTCATCTGTCCAGCTGGCCTTGGGCGATGATTTCCTTCCTGGCAATCACCTGCTGTGTCTTTGCTATTTCTACAGAAGAATCACTAACTAAGGCGTATCACCACAAGCACAGTCTTTTGTCTTTGTGTATTTATCTTGTATTTATTATATATAGTAACTAAAAACTCATTAGCTAAGTTGTTAAAAAGGTACATTTAGTGACATTTAAAATAAGTCAGAAAACAATACTGTTCACTCAACTATACTTTTCATAATTATACAATATCTTTTATTTTTCTCTCTGAACTCTAATATGCTGCAGTATCTCATATCTTTATCAAACTTATTCAGCTCCCATTTCTCTTTTTACATTTCCAAGGGCTGCTAGATGGAACAGAAGAGCTCTGGATTATGCTTCCATGACAGGGAGGTAATTTCAGAGTCCTGAGCCAAGGCCTGAGCGGGCATTGAGGCCAGAACTCACATCCCTCTCAGGGGTTAGCGAGATGATTCCTACAGATATGTGCAAAATAACCAGAAGCCATTTTACATGCAGTTTGGGACCCAGGTAAGGGGGTCTTATTTCCATTTAAAAAGTATTTCCATTTTAAAAAGATATATAGTGTGTGCATACATACATACACATACATACATACACACACACACACACACACACACACACAGAGGGTGCCAAAAAAATGTATACACATTTAAGAAAGGAAAAAAACTGTACTAAATTTGTAGTACTCAAGTCACATCTGACTTCTGAAATTACAAGACGTGTTCAACATGACTTGTATTCATGTTTTATTACCAGTATATATTGCGTATTACAATTTTAACACAGTTTTTTCCTTTCTTAAAATGTGTATACATTTTTTTAGCAGCCCCTGTATATAAACAAAGTCAATGAAGTCTTTAAAGTGATCTTGTGCTAAGGACTAAGAAGCTGGGGTAGACAAACATTTGGTTGTACTTCCTTGATTTTTTTTCGCACATAAATTGGATCTTTCAGTTACTGTTTAAGTGTATTTGGCTTAAATGTGATTTTTATGAGAAAATAATTGAGTTCATATTGCAAATACCATTTTATATTTATATATTCTTGCTTTGCATAACCTTTTTCATTCCTGTGATCCCATTTAATAAATAGGTTTAAGAAATTAATGTAAAAACTAATCTAGGAAGGAGAAAGGGAAGAGCAGAAATGAGATCAGTGAAGTTCCAATTTTGGGCATATACATATTGAAAGAAAGGCATGTTTCCAACAAAAGAACAATTTATAGCCTTTGCTAGCTCTGAACATTTTAATAGTATTTTCTTTTGTCTAAGTATCAAAATGGAAACATGGCTTAGAAAATCTGACTACTACTGTCTGCCATCTAAAAACATTTAAAGTTCCATTATTTGAAAAAGCACAGATTTAAAAAAAAAATCACTAACACCAATAAATGAATATTGGCAAATAAGGTCTGTGTGGGTCATCTGTTGAACTTCCCGCTGTCAAGAAGAGAGCAGCCAGGGGAGCTGTGGATGACCCACACATAAAACTCATCCCCAGTGTGCAGAAATCCCAGCTTACCTGAATATTGAGTTGCACTTTTTCCATTTCTACACCAAGGAACTTAGATCTGACATCAAAGATGCCCACATCTTCAGTAGCTATGATATCAAATGTAACATTCTTAAACCTAGTCAAGAAAGGAAAATTCACACACATGAAATTGCAAATATACTATGGTGCATCTCACAAGGGTACATGTGAAATTTACAAGGTATAGAATACAAATGTCTTAACACAATAACTAAGAAATTGCCGTGAAGGCTATGTTAACTAGTTTGATGAAAACATTTCAAATTGTATGTAAAACCAGCACTTTGTACCCCAAGATTGCATTAATGTACACGGCTATGAATTAATAAAAAAAAAAAAAAAAAGAAATTGCAAATATAGCATAAGCTTAAAGCTGAAACTAATGGAATCCAAGTTATCTTTTTTTTTTTTTGAGGTACAGTCTCACTTTGTTACCCTGGGTAGAGTGCTGTAGTATCATAGCTCATAGCAACCTCCACCTCTTGGGCTCAAATAATTCTCTTGACTCAGCCTCCTAAGTTGCTGGGACTATAGGAGTTAATTTTTCAATTAACTGTCCAGTGAATTTTTAGACCCCTTCTCTAATTTTAGTAGAGAAGGGGTCTCACTCTTGCTCAGGCTGGTCTTGAACTCCTGAGATCAAGCAATCCACCTGCCTCAGCCTCCCAGAGTGCTAGGATTACAGGCATGAGTCACCCTGTCAGGCCCAAGTTATTTACTATTTTTTTTTTTTTTTTTTTGAGACAGAGTCTCAGTATGTCACCCTCGGTAGAGTGCTGTCCATCACAGCTCACAGCAACCTCAAACTCCTGGGTTTAAGCTATTCTCTTGCCTCAGCCTCCCAAGTAGCTGGGACTATAGGTGCCTGCCACAACGTCCGGCTATTTTTTTGTTGTACTTGTCATTGTTGTTTGGCGGGCCTGGGCCGAGTTCAAACCCACCAGCTCTGGTGTATGTGGCTGGCACTCTAGCCACTGAGTTATAGGTGCCAAGCCCCAAGTTATCACTTTGAGTGAATGGCCTGTTAGGAAAATTCTAAGGAAGTCACCAAAACCCTCATATCATCATTCCCCTATTCTGCCCCCTAAATGCTAGGTTTGATGGTTATTGTTGAAATTTATAACTCACAAGGCGCTAAAGTAGATGCTTATTAGAAAAGAAATAGCTGGCATGGTACTTCCTCTTAAGGAGCAGAAAATACAGTTGGAAATGTATGAGAGTCACAGAACTTGAGAATTAAATATCGGCCTATATTACTGACCAGCCAATCAAATAGTTCAGATAAGTATTACTGAACCTCAAAAGAGTAAGCAGTTTTTGGGGGGGTTGGTGCTGTTAAGAGAAGGTTTCATAAGATAATGAAGTAGATACCAGGCTTTGAAAGAAGGCAAGAGTGAAAGAGAAGGCAACTGCCAGTAAGCCTGGCTTCCTTTGAGACAAAGGACAAGGGATGGGGGAGGCAGGCTCATGACCCTCCTAAAAAGAACAAGCACGTAGTATTTGGCGTGGGACTGTGGAGGGGGCGTCTCTTTTCTCCACCCCCTTGAACACACACTCACAGCATACTGCTGGAAATGGCTCTGCCCCAGGGTTGACACAGCCTATGGCTTTGAAATGAGAAAGGTACTAGCAGTTGTAGATAACTCTAGACCGAAAGACAGCTTCTCATTCTCATTGCTATGACTCAGCTCTTCTGGAGGGCCGGAGAGGCTCCCAAATCCAAACACACTGGACGAGCCGTGGGAAAGACAACCATGAGCGGCACTTTATCAGACAGCAGCAGAGACTGAGACAAAAGGGGAGACCAGCAAAGGCAATACACGTATTCTTTCCTTGTCATCTGTAATCCAGGCTAAGCCTTGCTAGGCCAAATGGAGCGCTCTCAGAGGCCACAGGAAATGAACATAAAAAGTGAGTCAGATTTTATGTGAGCAGCTGACCAGTACGCTCGGTGCAGACTCCAGGTGACACTCACTGGTTTGTCTGAAGATCGTCTATCCCAAGCAGGACACCTTTCTCGTGCAGCTTTGCCGCCGTGTACTTCACAGGCTTAGCTCTCTTCACCCCTTTGGGTTCTCCTTTTCCATCTACTTTAATTGATCTTCGAGTATGTCTGACAAAATAAGAACCGCACGTTAGCCGTCATGATGGTGAACTCAAACGTTTCTGGTATGTGATAACCACGTCTAGCGTAACACCACTGTGACTACTCGGCCCCTGTTGTATAAAACGCACATCATTTTATTCTGCGATCACAGAAAATTTCTCCATGCAGTAAAACCTCACTATTGAACTGTTTAGGAGACAGGGATTCAAGGCTGCTTTACAGACTAACGTTTTTTGTTGGTTTTTTTTTGAGACGGAGTCTCACTTTGTCATCCTGGGTGGAGTGCTGTGGTATCACAGCTCACAGCAACCTCAAACTATTGGTTTGAGTGCTTCATAACCATTACCTCATGTTTACAAAAGTACACTTCCAACCTGCTGTGAAATTAATATATTCCTTTGCCATATATTATTTCATTTAGCTCTCATAACAATACTTGGGAGGCTGGCCCTCCGAATCCCACCTTAAAGATAGAAAAATTGATGCTCACAGAAGTTCACTGAACTGGTTCAAGATCACACAACATAAACAGAAAATCACCTAACTGCAGAGCTTGTGTAAAATGCCTTAGTTATAACAAATATGTAAAGTAAACCTCTAACAATCTTGTCTCTACTGATGATTAGCTTGATCAACCTCTTTCTTCTGAGTACAAAAAAATAAATATATACGGTAGAACCTCTGCAAACTGACCACTCAAGGGACCTTAATAAACTAGTCAACATACAGAGGTAATCAACATATGGAACTAGGCCTACTGTACCTACATGAAGTGCATGTCCAGTCTGTGAAAATTAGGTCAACTTAAGAAGGTGGTCAACTATGGAGGTCCTAATATACATTTTTTCAGGCCCAAGCAAATGCATTAAAATTCAGAACTAGTGAGGCCCAAATAAGGAAAGTCTAAATGTGGTTATTTCCCTTCATCAAATCTTCTATGATTGATCCAGCAATCCCACTTCTGGGTGTTTACCCAACGATCTGGAATCAGTTTGTCAAAGAGCTATCTGTGCTGCTATGTTTACTAAAGTACCGTTCACAACATATACTTGGAAGCAAATATGGGTATAGGGCCATGGTGTCCACCAACAGATGACTGGGGGCTGGGGGCTGGGCATAGTGGCTCATGCCGATAATCCTAGTACTTTGGGAGGCTGAGGAGGGTGGATTGCTTGAGTTCATAGGTTCAAGACCAGCCTGAGCTAAAGTGAGATCCCTGTCTCTACTAAAAATAGAAAAACTGTGCTCAAAGAAGCAGAGAGTACAAGGATGGTTACAGGGGCTGGGGCTGGGGCTGGATGGAAATGGGGAGATGATAATCAAAGGGTACAACATCTCAGGAGGAACAGATGTACTATGGCCAGGCACGGTGGCTCAAGCCTGCCTATAATCCTAGTGTCCTGGGAGGCCAAGTTGGGGGGGGTTGTCAGGCATTGTGACGGGTGCCTATAGTCCCAGCTACTCAGGCAAGAGAATTGCTTAAGACCAAGAATTTGAGGTTGCTGTGAGCTATGATGACACCATGGCACTATACCTAGGGCAACAGAGTGAGACTGTCTCAAAATAAAATAAAATAAAATAAAATGATGTATTGTAAGGTATAGTGAATATAGTTAATAAATAGTGTACTGTATGTTTAAATACTACTAAATGTAAATTTTAAATGTTCTCACCACAAAAAGTTAAGTATTTGAGATGATAGACGTTAATTAGCTTAACTTAATTACTCCACATAGTATTAATAAATCATTAAATAATTTTGGACCTCCATAAATATACACAATGATAAAGTCAATTTACAATAAAATTTTTAAGAATCTATGACTAATGCAATTGATTTTTCCATATAGCACATCTCTTACTGCCAATTTGATGACAAGGATTACATGAAAATACTGTACTACATATTTAAGTAGATAATGAAAATTTGATTACCATTAACCCTAATCTAGTGATAAGAATAATTACAAGTAAAATATATTCATTAAAAATGGCTAGAGTATGGATAAAAATCTATAAGACTTATGTTAATGGATGATAGAGCTATCAAATTTTGCCTGTTGTGTCAATAATGATTTGTTAAAATCACTAAGCTATTTAAAATCATTAAGCTATTTTGTGCAATTAGCAAATATGTTTAAATTATATGAAATGTTGTTTATAATAAATGTTCCAAAATAAACATTCCAAAATTGGGAGGGGCAGACAGGCTGATTCTCTGGGGTGGTGGTATCTCCAATTCAGGGTAAAGCATAAAGGTGGGCCATACTGTGGGCTCCTTATCAAGAAGATAAAAGGAGTCTTGAGACACCCCAAACAGGGTAAGGTCCTCAAGACTATCCCTGCCTGGAGAAGGAGAAGGCAGGTAGGCTGGACCTTTGAACTCCTAATGGGTAGTTAGATTAGCGAAGCCAGTTTGCCTGCCCTGGGGAGATGGAACATGAAAATGTTTCCCCCTCCTGCTTTCTGAACGTGTCATGAGGCACTGTTAACAATTTATTACTCTATGATCCAGATTACTCAGCCTTACACCTTTGCATTTTTTCACCCATGCTTTCTCTTGCAGATCAATAAAAGGTTTCTGAGGAATTAGGGTGTGGCTGCATTGCCTCAATCTGCCACTCTGGTGGATGGACTTTATACAATTAAGTTGGTGTGAAGTTTTCTGCTTTATTCAGCACCATCTCCCTGTCAGCCCCCAGCCTGGGTTAGGGTCCCCCTGGATCCTGACACAAAATAAGTTTTTGGTTTTTTTTTTTTTTTAAGACAGAGTTTCACAATTTTGCCCTCGGTAGAGTGCAGTGGCGTCACAGCTCACAACAACCTCAAACTCTTGGGCTCAAGTGATTCTCTTCCCTCAGCCTCCCAAGTAGCTGGGACCACAGGCATCCACCACAATGCCCGGCTATTTTTTGGGTGCAGTTGTCATTGTTGTTTAGCAGGCCCGGGCTGGGCTCGAACCCTCCAGCTTCTGTGTATGTGGCTGGTGCCCTTCTCACTGAGCTATGGGTGCTGAGCCCAAAATAAGTTTTTTTTTAAAAATGGTGTTTAAAAACACCTTGGAGGATAAAAAGAGGATGGTTAACAGGTCCAAAATATAGTTAGAGAAAATGAATAAGACCTAATCGTCTGTAGAACAATACGGTGGCTATAGTTGACAACAATTTACTGTATATTTTAAAATAACTAAAAGAGGGCTTGGTGCCCATAGCACAGTGGTTATAGTGCCAGCCACATACACCAAGGGTGGTGGGTTTGAACCCGGCCTGGGCCAGCTAAACAACAATGACAACTGCAACAAAAAATAGCCAGACATTGTGGCGGGCGCTGTAGTCCCAGCTACTTGGGAGGCTGAAGCAAAAGAATTGCTTAAGCCCAAGAGTTTGAGGTTGCTGTGAGCTGTGACGCCACCGTACTCTACCCAGGCTGACATAATGACACTCTTTCTCAAAAAAAAACCAACAACAAAAAACCAAAAAACTAAAAGAGTGGGACTGCAATGTTCCTAACACAAAGAAATGATAAATATGTGAGATTATGGATAGTCCAATTACCCTGATTTGAACATTATATACTGTATGCCTATATAAAAAAAAATCACATATACACTATAAATATGTACTAATATTAGGTATCCATAATAACTGAAAATACAAAAAAATTTTAAAAGAATGAAAGAAATCTCCCATCTTTGGCTAAAAAAGACAAAAGGAATAACAAAAATGTTTCCCTAAGTGTTAATGCTATCTGCTTAAAATACAACAGGTTATGCTTCTTTAATTCTCATGCTGATGTGGTATGTAAAAGCTTCCAAATTTATTCCTGACTTCCTAGTTCACAGTGGCAAATAATAAAATTGAGAGTCTTATTTTTTTAGTTATAAAATAAGAGTAAAAAGTCTGCTTCCAAACCCAACACAACAGCCCAGAATGATAGATAGCATTGACATATCATATAAATCATGACATTATAAATGAGTATCATGTGACTTTAACTTACTTTCTTTTTAAGTTGTCTAAACAAGTCTTTATGTAGGTGTCATAATAATTAATTTGCTCTTCATAAAATGCTGCTTTCTCATTAAGGGCCTTCAGGGTCTGCTGAAGTTTGGCTAATTCAGTTTTTCGAAGTGTACGATAGACTCTTTGATTTAGAATATCCTAGAACAACAAGTTAAAAGCTGTGAAATTTAAAAAGAATCAAGAACACTGCAAGAATATCAAGTAATAAGTCACTGTTTAGGTCTGTTAACTTGTAGCTTATCACAGGCACCTTACTTTACTCTTAACACCAAAGGGCTCCCATTCTTTTTTACTTCATAACAGGGAAGTGTCCATATTTCACTTTAAGAGAGATGGGGCCAGGTGCGGTTGCTCACGCCTAGGAGGATGGATTGCCTGAGCGCACGAGTTTGAGACCAGCCTGAGTCAGACTGAGACCTTGTCTCTAAAAATAGCTAGGCGTTGTGGTGGGCGCCTGTAGTCCCAGCTACTCAGGAGGCCGAGGCAAGCCCAGGGTGACTGAGTGAGATTCTGTCAAAAAAAAAAAAAAAAAAAAAAGGAGAGAGAGAGAGAGGGACTGGATGGAAAAGGAAGGAAGTAATTTTAGAATAACCACAAAATTAGTTTAAGGAAAAATACTGTTTAAAAAGGGACACAAATAAGACTTCAGCAGGAGACTTGGAATTTCTTTAGACTATTTTGAACATTCTTCTTTGAAGAATGCTTTCCACTGAAAAGGCTGACATTTCATTTTTGCATTTATTTTACAAATGAGTAAAAACCAATTTTTTTTCAACTGGCAAATATTTATCAAGGTTTCCAAAAACAACTGGGATATCAAGACTGACTGAAAAGATTAAACACTAATAACTATAACTTAGATTTAAATATAATTCCTACAACATTAAGTTGCACAAGCTGTTTATAGTTTACAAGATGTATGCTAAATTTAAACTTGCAGATATAAAGGGTGTTTGGTAATTCTAACTGGTAAGTTACAAAAATGTCTCATTTAAGAAAATGGTGCCTGTTTAATATTATTTTTCCATTGAATACAAATTAAAAACTATTCCCCTAGGAATTCAAAGAGATATCCACACAACCACACCCACATCCCCCTAAAATCCCTAAGTAAAAATTCTTCATTAAATATACTCTTTTGGTGGATGCTTTCATGATAGCTTTTTCGTTTTTGCTTTTTTTGAGACAGAGTCTCACCCTGTCACCCTGGGTAGAGTGCCATGGCATCATCATAGCTCAGAGCAACCTCAAACTTTTGGGCTCAAGTGATCCTCTTTTCTTAGTCTCTCGAGTAGCTGAGACTGTCTGCTACAACTCCGGCTCGCTTTCCTATTTTTAGTAGTAGAGATGGGGTCTTGCTCTTGCTCAGGCTGGTCTTCAACTCCTGAGTTCAGGCAATCCACCTGCCTCAGTTTCCCAGAGTGCTGCGATTACAGGTGTAAGCCATTAAGCCCAGCTGAGACTTTTTCTTTTTTAAAGCAAAAGCATTAATTTCTCTAACAATGTTCCAAAAGAGAAATATTTCCACCCCAAAGATACAGTTAATGTTACTTCCATTGAGTTACTTGGGCTAGGAGGGATAAGCCTACTGCTAGAACTAACTATAACTTCCCATAGAAGAATAAAGCTAAGTGCATTCTTCTTGCAGAAGGTGGAAAAGTTCTTTTCTCATCACTTAACTGCCTTTAACCTCTGAACCCATAGTACTTTGCATGTTTGGATGAGAAGAACAAAATGTTTAAACAGAAACATATACTTCCTTATCCTTGACAAACAGATCTCAGCCACTTCCTGTGATGGTTCCTTATACTTGGTTGAGATCCCTTTCTCAGGAAGTTTCTTTCTTTTTTTCTTTTTTTTGGTAGAGACAGTCTCACTTCATTGTCCTTGATAGAGTACTGTGGCGTCACACAGCTCACAGCAACCTTCAACTCCTGTGCTTAGGCTATTCTCTTGCCTCAGCCTTCCAAGTAGCTGGGACTACAGGCGCCTGCCACAACACCCAGCTATTTTTTTGTTGCAGTTTGGCTGGGGCTGGGTTTGAACCCGCCAGCCTCAGTATGTGGGGCCGGCACCCTACCCAGTGAGCCACAGGTGCCACCTCTCAGGAAATTTCTTAAGTGTAAAAATAGGAGATGAGAAACAGAAACTAACCTTCAAGTCTAAACTGCATCTAGGTTAAATTACTTAGAAAAGAATTCTGAGGGACATAGTTTCCAAGACAGGTCCTAAGAGCAATTGGGCTATAAGACAACTAACAATTCAGGAGAAAACTCTTTGAAAAATATCAATTAAAAAACTAGTAGGTATTACTTAAAAGTATAGCCCGAACTTGTCTATTACATTTCTTGACCATTTATCTCTGGTGTGTTTCAACATTCCTAATGACTTGAGGGAGTTGTGATTATTCTCTATTAGAAGTTATCGCTCGGACCTGTGGCTCAATGGGCTAAGGTGCCAGCCACGTACACTGGAGCTGGCGGGTTCGAATACAGCCCGGGCCTGCCAAACAACAATGGTGGCTGCAACCTAAAAATGGCTGGGCGTTGTGGTGGGCGCCTGTAGTCCCAGCTACTTGGGAGGCAGAGGCAGGAGACTCGCTTGAGCCCAGGAATTGGAGGTTGCTGTGCGCTGTTATGCCCTAGAACTCTATCCTGGGTGAAAGCTTGTGGCTCTGTCTAAAAAAAAAAAAAAAAAAAAAAGAACTACTCAAGAGGCAAATCCCTCCTTTTTAGCAGTTTCCTGGCCTAGAAACTTGATTTTTTTTTTTTTTTTAAGTTAGAGACTGGGCCTCATTCTG
>CAUYRH010157280.1:0-33464 GCA_963574655.1 Perodicticus potto | reverse complement strand
GTTGTTTGGCGGGCCCGGACTGGATTTGAACCTGCCAGCTCAGGTGTACGTGGCTGGCGCCTTAGCCTGTTGAGCCACAGGCGCCAAGCCCCACCCTTTCATTTTTTAAATTTCAAAAACCTATCTTTGTTCTCTGAATTTTAAAAATATTTTGTTTTTGTTTTATTGATATACATTTTTTCTTACATTTTTGAGGATATTTATGATAGGTTTTTTTTTTTTTTTTTTTTTTTGAGACAGAGCCTCAAGCTGTCACCCTGGATAGAGCGCCGTGGCATCACAGCTCACAGCAACCTCCAATTCCTGGGCTCAAGTGAGTCTCTTGCCTCTGCCTCCCAAGTAGCTGGGACTACAGGTGCCCACCACAACGCCCAGACATTTTTTGGTTGCAGCCGTCATTGTGGTTTGGCGGGCCCGGGCTGGATTTGAACCCACCAGCTCAGGTGTACATGGCTGGCGCCTTAGCCGCTTGAGCCACAGGCGCCGAGCCAAGTCTAGCTATTTCTTCAATGTACAGGGTAGACTGCTACATTAAAGTCTTTGTACTGGCTATCCTTTCTGCCTCTAACACTTTTCTACTAGATATCCAACAGCTAACTCTCTGGGTGCTTTCAAGTCTCTTCTAGTGTCACTTCCCCAAACAAGCCTATGCTTACTATTCTATTTAAAATTGCTGACTTCTGGGTGGCGCCTGTGGCTCAAAGGAGTGGGGTGCTGGCCCCATATGCCAGAGGTGGCGGGTTCAGACCCGGCCCTGGCCAAAAACTGCAAAATAATAATAATAATAATAAAATTGCTAACTTTTAGGGCTAGGCACAGTGGCTCACGCCTATAATCCTAGCACTTTGGGAGGCTGAGGCAGGTGATTGCCTGAGCTCACAGCTTTGAGACCAGCACTGAACAAGTGCGAGACCCTGTCTCTAAAATATAGCCAGGCATTGTGGCACCATCTGTGGTCCCAGCTACTCTACTCAGGAGGTTGAGACAAGAGATTGCTTGAGGCTAGGGCCACATACACAGGGGCTGACAGGTTTGAACCCGGCCCAGGCCTACTAAACAATGACAACTACAACAAAAAAATAGTCGAGTGTTGTGGCAGGTGGCTGTAGTCCCAGCTACTTGGGAGGCTGAGGCAAGAGAATTGCTTAAGCTCAAGAGTTTGAGGCTCCACGCCTGTGGCTCAATGGGCTAAGGCGCCAGCCACATACACCTGAGCTGGCGGGTTCGAATCCAGCCCGAGCCCGCCAACAACAATGATGGCTGCAACCAAAAAAGAAATGGCCTGGCGTTGTGGTGGGTGCCTGTGGTCCCAGCTACTTGGGAGGCGGAAGCAAGAGACTCGCTTGAGCCCAGGAATTCGAGGTTGCTGTGAGATGAGATGCCACGGCACTCTACCCAGGGTGACAGCTTGAGGCTCTGTCTCAAAAAAAAAAAAAAAAAGAGTTTGAGTTTGCTGTGAGCTGTGATACTATGGCACTCTACTAAGGGCAACATAGTGAGACTCTGTCTAAAAAAAGAGAGAATTGCTTCTTGAGTCCAGGAATTTGAGGTTGCTGTGAGCTGTGATGCCAAGGCACTTTACTGAGGGAAACAAAGTGAGACTCTGTCACAAAAAATAAAATAAAATAAAATAATGAAAATAAAAATAAAATTGCTAACTTCTCCAGTCCCTTCATTACTCTTGTCCATCACATCACCACATTCCTACCACCATTCACTATCACCCTTACTTTATTTTATTAATTTTTTATTTTATTTTATTTTATTTATTTATTTATTTAGAGACAGAGTCTCACTCTGCCCTAGGTAGAGTGTAATCCTCTTGCCTCCTGAGTAGCTGGTGCTACAGGCACCCCAAACGACACCAGGCTAATTTTTCTATTTTTATTTATTTACTTTATTTTATTTTTTTGAGACAGAGTCTTACTCTGTCACCCTGGGTTGAGTACCATGGTGTCCTTGTAGTTCACAGCAACCTCAAACTCTTGGGCTTGAGCAAACCTCTTGCTTTAGCCTCCCAAGTAGCTGGAACTAAAGGCACAGGCCACAACATCTGGCTAGGGTTTTTTTGTTTTTAGTAGAGACGGAAGCCACCTCGCTCTTGCTCAGGCTGGTCTCGAACTCCTAAGCTCAGGTGATCCACCCACCTCAGCCTCCCAGAGTGCTAGGATTACAGGGTGTCAGGTCACCGCACCTGGACTTTTTTTTAATTTTTAGAGACTGGGTCTTGCTGTGTTGCCCAAATTGGATTCTAACTCCTGAGCTCAAGAGATCCTTCCATCTCAGCCTCCTGAGTAGCTGGGATTACAGGCATAAGCCACCATGCTGCCCAGCCCTATTTTTTCTTTTTGCCACAGCACTAATCATTTTCTGACATACTTTGTCATTTACTTATTATACTCATTGTTTATTATCTCTCTCCCCCTTTAAAATATAAGCACCACAAGAGGAGGAATCTTTGTGTGCTCCATTTGCTGGCACACTGTGGAAGCTCAATAAGTATTACGGAATAAATGAATTAATCCAGGCATTGTCCTAAGCCTATGTAAAAAGTTGTCACACTTATTCTCAAAATAATACCTATCGGCTCAGCCCCTGTGGCTCAATGGGCTAAGGTGCCAGCCACGTACACCTGAGCTGGCAGGTTCGAATCCAGCCTGAGCCCACCAAACAATGATAGCTGCAACCAAAAAATGGCCAGGCGTTGTGGCGGGCGCCTGTACTTGGGAGGCGGAGGCAAGAGACTCGCTTGAGCCCAGGAATTGGAGGTTGCTGTGAGCTGTGATGCCACGGCACTCTATCCAGGGTGACAGCTCGAGGCTCTGTCTCAAAAAAAATAATAATAATAATAATACCTATAAAATCAGGTACTACTATTATAATTTTATAGATGAGGAAACTGAAGGACAGAGAAGGCAAGCAACTTGCCCAAGTTCACATAGTTTTCAAGTAAGGAAGTTAATTTCACAGAAGAAGCTGTGTTTGAATTAAGTTATACGCAGTAAATTCTTTGTGGAATTGGTTGAAACCTTATTTCACAAACAAGGGATAATCATAAAGATAAAGGTAAATACATAAATCCCTAGATGAGAATTAAGGAGAACAAAGCATTTGAGGTAAAAGGGAAAGCCTGAACAGAAAATACAAGAATGACTGAGGGAGAGGCCATACGCTGTGGCTCACGTCTGTAATTCTAGCACTCTGGGAGGCGAGGCAGGTGGATTGCTTAACCTTAGAAGTTGGAAACCAGCCTGAGCAAGAAAATAGCCAGGCATTGTGGCAGGAGCCTATAATCCCAGCTACTCGGGAGGCTTAGGCAAGAGAGTCACTTGAGCTCAAGAGTTTGAGGTTGCTGTGAGCGGTGATGCCAGAACACTCTACCCAAGGAGAGAGAGTGAAACTCTGTCTCAAAATAAATAAAGGAAAGGCAAGTGATTCAGACTGACTGGATGAAAGGGTTAATATGGTGTATTTGCAGGAGGTGATGTAGGAAAGGGAAGTAAAGGCACATTATGAAGGATCTTTAAGAAAGATCTGTTGAGAAGAAAGGAAAGTATTTATGATATTGTAAAGGGAACAATATTTCTTTTTTTCAGATTAATATGGAAGTACATACAATCAAACAATATTTCTTCAACCCAAGCATTCTATGAAGGTAAATAACTCCATTCTATTAATACTTTGAAAAATGAGATGTAAAATATAATTCACACATGAGTATGGCCTCAAAACTAAGTTATATGCTTAGCTTTGGATTCTTTTTACCACTGTCATTTCCATTACCACAAAGACAATTCTTAGACAATGGTATATATATATATATGTGTGTATATATATATTTTTTAATAGAGACAGAGTCTCACTTTATCACCCTCAGTAGAGTGCTGTGATGTCACACAGCTCACAGCAACCTGCAACTCCTGGGTTCAGGCGATTCTCTTGCCCCAGCCTCCCGAGTAGCTGGGACTACAGGCGCCTGCCACAACACCGGGCGATTTTTTTATTGCAATTTGGCCCGGGCCCGGTTTGAACCCACCACCCTCTGTATATGGGGCTAGGACCCTACCCACTGAGCCACAGGCAGTGCCCTGGTATACATATATGATGGAATGCTATTCAGCCATTAAAAGGGATGAAGACTTTATATCTTTTGTATTAACCTGGATTGAGCTGGAACACATTCTCTCAGCAAAGCATCACAGGAATGGAGAAGCAAGAATCCAATGTACTTGGGCCAGCTCCTGTAACTCAGCAGCTAGGGTGCAGCCACATATACCAGAGCTAGCAGATTCAAACCCAGCCCAGGCCTGCCAAACAACAATGACAACTACAACCAAAAATAGCCGAGCACTGTGGCAGGCGCCTGTAGTCCCAGCTACTTGGGAGGCTGAGGAAAGAGAATCGCTTAACCCCAGGAGTTGAAGGTTGCTGTGAGCTGTGATGCCACAGCACTCTACCCAGGGGAACATAGTGAGACTCTGTCTCAAAACAAAACAAAACAAAAAGAATCCAATGTACTCAATTCTAATATGAAGGCAGTAGATGATCTAATGGGAGAAAGGGAATGAGGAATGGGGAGAGGGGAAGAGGGAGGGGGATTGGAGTTCCCAGCATATGGCACACCTCTTGGGGATGGGACACAATTACAAGAGGGACCTTACCTAACGCAATCAGTGTAACCGAATTCTTTGTAACCTCAAAGAATCCCAAACAATATAAAAAAAAGAAAATTAAGGGCGGCACCTGTGGCTAAAAAGGAGTAGGGCGCCGGCCCCAAATATGGGAGGTGGTGGGTTCAAACCCCGCCCCAGCCTAAAAAAAAAAAAAATTTTAAAAAAAAGGAAAAGAAAATTCTTAGAGACCCTTGCAGTAAGAGGTAGTTTTGCTCAGACTAAAGGAAAAGATTGAGTCAGGGGTCACAATCAAACACTACTTTCTTTTTCACAGGCTAACAAATACACAAAGGAAAATGGTATTGATAAATGCTTATTTTTAACCGTGACCCTTTAATATAGTTCCTCATGTTGTGGTGACCCCCAACCATAAAATTATTTTGGTTGCTACTTCATAACTGTAATTTTGCTACCGTTATGAATTGTAATGTAAATATCTGATATGCAGGATGTATTTTCATTGTTACAAAGGAGTCACGACCCACGGGTTGAGAACTGCTGCTTTTGGGGATCACTTTTTTTTTTTTTGAGACAGAGCCTCAAGCTGTCACCCTGAAGAGAGTGCCGTGGCATCCCAGCTCACCGTAACCTCTAATTCCTGGGCTTAAGCGAGTCTCCTGCCTCTGCCTCCCAAGTAGCTGGGACTACAGGCGCCCGCCACAACGCCCAGCCATTTTTTGGTTGCAGCTGTCATTATTTGGCAGGTCCGGGCTGGATTCGAATCCGCCAGCTCAGGTGTACGTGGCTGGCGCCTTAGCCCACTGAGCCACAGGCGTCGAGCCGGATCACTTTTTTTTTGAAGGGTTCACATTTTAAATTTATTATTTAGGGGATCACTTTCTTTCTTTTTTTTTGTTTTGTAGAGACAGAGTCTCACTTTATCGCCCTCAGTAGAGTGCCATGGTGTCACACAGCTCACAGCAACCTCAACTCCTGGGCTTAGGTAATTCTCTTGCCTCAGCCTCCTGAGCAGCTGGGACTACAAGCACCCGCCACAACGCTGGGCTATTTTTCTGTTTTACAGTTTGGCCGAGGCCGGATTTGAACCTGCCACCTTCAGTATATGGGGCTGGTGTCCTGCTGGATGAGCCACAGGCGCCGCCTGGGGATGACGTTCTTTTTTTTTTTTTTTTTTTTTTTTTTGAGACAGAGCCTTAAGCTGTCACTCTGGATAGAGTGCTGTGGCATCACAGCTCACAGCAACCTCCAATTCCTGGGCTCAAGCGAGTCTCCTTCCTCTGCCTCCCAAGTAGCTGGGGCTACAGGTCCTCACCACAACGCTCAGCCATTTTTTGGTTACAGCTGTCATTGTTGTTTGGCCAGCCTGGGCTGGATTCGAACCTGCTAACTCAGGTGTACATGGCTGGCGCCTTAGCCTGTTAAGTCACAGGCACCGAGCCGGATCACTTTCTTAAATAGAGAATGTGGGGAGTGAGGAGGAAGGAAATTTTCGTTTTTTTAAATTTTAGAAACAGGGTCGTTTTCTTTGTGACAGAATGTCACTTTGTTACCCTGGGTAGAGTGCCATGCCGTCATAACTGACAGCAACCTCCAACTCTTGGGCTAAAGTGATTCTCTTGCCTCAGCCTCCTGAGTAGCTAGGACTACAGGCACCCACCACAACACCCCAACTATTTTTAGAGACGGAGTCTTGCTTTTGCTCCGGCTGGTCTCAAAACTGTAAGCTCCAGAAATCCATTTGCCTCAGCTTCCCAGAGTGCTAGGATTTTTTTTTTTTTTTTTTTTTTTTTTTTTGCATTTATTAGCTGGGGCCAGGTTTGAACCCACGACCTCTGGTATGTGGGGCTGGCACCCTACTCTTTGAGCCACAGGCGCCACCCCAGAGTGCTAGGATTATAGGCGTGAGCCACTGTGCCCGGCCCACAGTCTCACTCTTGTTACCCAGGCTGGAGTACAGTAGCATGATCATAACTCACATCTAGAACTTCCAGGTTCAAGTGATCCTCCTTTCTCAGCCTCCCAAGTAGTTAGGATTACAGGAATGCACCACCACACCCAGCTAATTTTAAAATTTTTTGTAGAGATGAGGTCTCACCATATTGTCCAGGCTGATCTCAAACTCCTTATGTCAAGCTATCCTCCTGTCTTGGCCTTCCAAAGTCCTTGGACTACAAGCACAAGCTGCCACACCCACCCCAAATGTCCTCATTGTCCTATGCAATGCTCTGCAGGGGGAAGGAAATCCAATGCCTTTGTTCTACCCATTTATTTAATGTGAACAAATACTTAGGAGAATTATTCAACATATGTTTATTGTGGGCCTCCTCTGTGGGTCAGATATAGTAATAAATGCAGACTTCTCCTCCATCTCAACCCTTTTAGAGGTTATTTTATTCCATGCCTTTGCAAATAAACCAGCAGGTCATGCTAAGATGTGACTCTATAGCTGCTGGTACCTATGCATTATGATCATAGCATTTTCACCAAAAGCCAAGGATAAGCCTCTGACACAGCAATTCTGTGATCCAATATGCCTCTCTGTGTAAAGTACACTTTATAGGCAGAATTGAGTATAGGGTGGGAATCTGAGCTGTATGCGGCTGTCTTTGGATTTTTTGCTTGATGGTACCACGCAATCCATCAGAGCAGGCTAGAGTTCTACCAAATTCTAGAGCTCAGAACCAAAAGAGCTCCAAATCCTCCCCCTCAACCCCCAAGAAAAACTAATGACACTCGCTGGGCTAGAAGTAAGAGAGGAGCCAGCATCCTTTTTTTTTAATGAATTACAAGAGCTGTCTTAAATCTTATGGAGACCTTAAGCATGGAAAAGATTATGATGTACTTCTCTCCCACACACATAATTCAAAATAAGAGTAATCGATTGCAATAATTTTTCTCATGACAACTTCAATACTTCATTTTAAATACAAATATGAAGGCTTGGCATGCTGGCTCATGCCTGTAATCCTAGCACTCCAGGAGACCAAGGCAGGTGGATGGCTTGAGCTCAGGTGTTCCAGACCAGCCTTGAGCTCAGGTGTTACAGACCAAGCTGAGCAACAGCAAGACCCCATCTCTACTAAAAACAGAAAAACTAGCCTGGTATGGCTGGCACCTGTAGTCCCAGCTACTCAGGAAGCTAAGGCACGAGGAGCACTTGAGCCCAAGAGTTTAAGGCTGCTTTGAGCTATGACTCCATGCGCCATGGCACTCTATCTAGGGTGACAGGTCTGTCTAAAAAAAAAAAAAAAAAAAAAAAAAATACCAATATGAAATTATTTTCAGAAAAACCTTAGAGATGCTCTTCCTATTTTGTTAAGACTGTACTATTTAATTTGCCTAGTGACTGATTTATCACTATACATTATGACCTGATGAAGGCCTGGGGGCTCAGAATGTCCTAAGTAGTTTGAACTTCACCAGAACCACAATACCTTTCATAACATTTGAGATTTATACTATCTTCTGTCTTGTACTTAATCCAGAGCACACCCAGGGAAAGAGCCCTTAATAGTGCCTCATGGCCAAGTGAAGTAGCTCACACCTGTAATCCCTGCACTTTGGGAGGCCAAGGTGGAAGGATCACTTGAGGCCAGGTGTTCAACCCCAACCTGAACAAGAGAGAAACTTTGTCTCTACAAAAAATAATAAAATTAGCCAGGTGTGGTGGTTCACACCTGTAGTCCCAGCTAATTGGGAGGCTGAGGCAGAAGAACACGTGAACCCAGGAATCTAAGGTTACAGTGACCTATGATGATGCCATGGCACTCTAGTCCAAGCAACAGAGTAAGACCCTGTCTCAATTAAAAAAAAATGAAAGAATAGTGCCTTCTTCTTGCACCTCTTCTAACATCCTTTTTCAATGCTGGGTCCTTAAAGACACCTTTCACAATTCAATTCAAGTGTTTTTCATCTCAAATAGGTGTAGTTCAAAAGTGTTAGTTGTGCAACTGTATCTGTCAATTTTGCTCCAACAAGCCTGTGGGGGAAGCTACAGAATGGGGGCGTTCCCAAAAGTTTGATCATACCTGGTCAGTCCAGGAGGTCAACAGTTAAATGAAACACTATAGCTACCGCACCCCACTATAGTGCCTCATAATTATGCATATCACAGGTCCCCACTAACCTGTACTGCAGCCTGGATAACTGAGTGAAGACCCTGTCTCTAAAATTAGGGAAAAAAAATCTGTGATTAACATGATGACGACACTGGATACCAAGAAAAGAGGGGGATGATCAAGAGAAACTTATAGCTAATCTTTCTGTGACATTGTCTGCTTTAGGCAAAGCACCTATAAAACACTCATCCAGAGCAAATATGCAACTTTAGAATTAAAATTTTAGTCTTTATTTGCAGCTGTAATTAATAAAACTCAATTCTAGCAAGGACCAAGATCAAAGGACTAAATTTTTGCCCCTACCAGGTGCAAAAAGCATTGAAAGGATTACGATGTCTGTGGAAATCAGTGTGTGATCCTTCCTTATACCATTCAGATCTATTGTTTAATGTCTTTGTCAGACTTGATGAAAGCAGAGGCTGTGGTTAACTGCTGCTGACTCTTATAGGGAGACCCTGTGCTAATTAAAGGCTTCACCTCTACAGTTGCCATGGAAACTGTACCCTTTTCCTCCCCACAACCTATTCTGACTCTCTGCTTCCACATGGCATTCTTTTTCTAATTGCACATCTTTCCATGCCCTTTTTCAGATTCAAATCCTCAGATAGTGGGGAGGAGGTGGAGGTGTAGCAGAACATTGTCTCATGTGTCATACAGGATGGAGACATCCCCATCACCTGACATTCAGCCAGCACTCTTATCTCTCCCTATCTGCTGGAGAAAGGATTTTCAGGGACACATCCAGATTAGCTGCAGAATGGACTGGCTGTTTTTCTTTTCTTTTTTTTTTTTTTTTTTTGAGACAGAGCCTCAAGCTGTCACCCTGGATAGAGTGCCATGGCATCACAGCTCACAGCAAACTCCAATTCCTGGGCTCAAGCGAGTCTCCTGCCTCTGCCTCCCTAGCTGGGACTGCAGGCATCCGCCACAACGCCCGGCCATTTTTTGGTTGCAGCCGTCATTGTTGTTTGGCAGGCCAGGTATGGATTCAAACCCGCCAGCTCAGGTGTAGTTGGCTGGCACCTTAGCCCATTGAGCCACAGGCGCCGAGCCAGACTGGCTGTTTTTCTATTGTACGTGCTCCATGATAGGGGCCAGAATTGCTGTGAGATACTTAGGACACTGCCCAATCCGACTGTAGTTCACAGGCAGCCTTGTGGAATCAGGTACTGTGCTCCTTTCTACCCTGTACTGTCCCCGAAGTGGAAAGCAAATGGTCCAAACAAGGGCTGCTGGAGCCCTAGACTGAAAGACAGGCTGTCTGATTTTATATATCTCCAGAACGATTCAGTAACCTGGGTAAAAAGACTCTGTACAGAATAGGTGGAAACACATTGAGAAATGGAGGAAGATAGATTTACAGCACCACTTTTACCAAGATGTTCAGTCATAAAACTGTGCCAGGCCTCCTCAGTCCTTTCCCTTTCTCTGGGTTCGGAACTGTCAATCTCCCCTGGAAAGTATACCACAGCCTCCTAAGGTTATTCATCTCTTTGGGAACCTTCCATCACTTACATCTCACATCACTTGTGGCTGGGAAGGTTTTTCCTGGGTTTTCTCAAATTCCCCTTGCTGCAGTCTGAGCTCATTGCACTCCAGTCCTGCACTCAGCAGAGATGGAGACTAGCCAGCCAATCGCTATTGGTATAACAACTCACCAGGGACTCAGGACTGGAAGGTCATTCTGTCCCCTCCAATACTGCGCCGCTTTCCAGAGCACTCACAGGACCTGGGCCAAGGAAGATGGGGAAACCGAGGATGGAGACCAGGGCTCTGACAGGCAGTAATTAAAAAAAAAAAAAGTGCCAAGGTATAATACAGATAGAGATGGAGACAACGATTCAAACTTAGAGACAGAGGGACAAGATGGCTCCCCTCAGTTCGGGCGAGGTTGCGGAATTGCTAGACAGTACTTATCAGGGACAAATCCTAACTAGACGCTTCTTCCAGCGCCGAGGCAATCTACTGGCCCCTCCACTCGGTTCCTCAGAGCACGCCACACCTGCACGAGTCGGATTGGGAGCTTCTTCTGTAAAACTGGTGGGGGGGGGGGGGGTCGAGTGGGCGGCCACCACACCCGGGCCAAGTAGGACCGCAGTCTGAGCGTCCGGGCCCCAGCCCGGCCCCTGCGGCGCCTGGGCTCCGCCCCCTGACCAGCAGCAGCCAATCAGCGGCACCTGCCACCGGCCTTTAAGAACCCAGCGTACTCTCCCTGCAGCGGACGCTGCCTGCCTAGCACTTCGCCGAGTTTCCATGGAGACCGAGGCCGAGCCCGCGCTGCCTCCCAGTGTTGTCATGGAGACAACTCCGGGGCTGGGGCTCCCAAGGCCCGCCGGCGCTCTGTTGCCTCAGAACCCTGCGGAGCCGCGGTGCGAGGCCGGAGTGGCGGCTGCACGCTGGGACCTGAGGAAACACTCTTTGCTCATCGTGATCGGTGATATCGGTACAGAGAGTCAGCTGAGGGCCGTGCGGGCCCACCTTGAACAAGGTGAGCCGCTGTCCTGGCTGTGCTTGAGACCCTCCATCCCTTGCTTTTCCGCCATCTGCATTCACCTCCCAGTACACAGGAGGTACTGCATCCTCCATCCCTAATGTGCACTTCCTGAGATTTGCGCCCCTGTCACCTGCATCTTCCATGCCATGTGTCCATATCCTCCCACGATGCTAATAGCTCGTTTCTCCATCCTTTCCGCACATTCAGTGGCGTTTTGCAACCTCCCTGAGGTGGAGGAGCTCTGAACAGCTCCTGGGGCCCTTCTGGGGCCCTCTCCCGTAGTGTTTTGGGCCAGATGTCCTGAAGGTCCTCACCATCCTCTGTAGAGTCTCCAGGTCCCTATCTTTCCGTTTTTTTCTTTGGAGTCCTTGAACCAGCATAATGTACTTTCTGAATACCCTGTACAAATCTCAAATCACTAAATGCCAGAGGCCAGCCTGAGAGACTGACCTTCGGAGATACAAGCTCTTCAGTCCTTTTCTCCCTCCCCAGTTGCTGTGCCTGTGACTGTGCATATGGTGCAGTGCTGCGGAGCCACCTGCAGTGGAAGCAAGCCATGGAGGGGTGGAGGTAGGGAGAGGGGCATAGAAGGAGAATCCAGAATCTTCTTTAGCTGTAAGATTATAGATGACAGCCCCCAGTATCTCGGAATATGTTCTTGGGTGTCACTTTCGCCACAACTGTGCAACCTTGCAAGAAAAATCTACCTACAAACTCTTTATTTTATTTATTTTGTTTTTGCAAAGTGTCACTCTGTTGCCCAGGCTAGAGTGCCATGGTGTCAGTCTAGCTCACAGCAACTTCAAACTCCTGGATTTAAGCAATCTTCCTGCCTCAGCCTTCCGGGTAGCTGAGACCACAGGCTTCTGCCACAACACCCGGATAATTTTTTTGTTTGTTTTTAGTAGAGACAGGGTCTGCCTCTTGCTCAGGCTGGTCTCAATCTCCTGAGCTCAAGTGATCCTCCCATTTCAGCCTCCCAGAGTGCTATGATTACAGGCATGAGCAACCGCACCCAGCCTCAAACTCTTTAATGACCGAGTTTAGTCTAAACTCTGCCATTCTCCCTTGGCTCAGGCAAAGCAGAGAAAAGGTGCAGGTTGGAAGATAGACGTGGGTACAAGCCACCTTTCTTAGAGACATCTCTGAGGCTGTCATCATAGCAGCTGTCCATAGGCCCTCCCTTTCCTTACCTCTTCTTCTATGAGCTTGAAAGTGTGTCCTGATGGCACCCGTAGCTCAGTGGGTAGGGCGCTGGCCACATACACCAAGGCTGGTGGGTTCAAACCCAGCCTGGGCCAGCTAAAACAATAAGGACAACTGCAACAACAACAAAAAAAGCCTCCTGCTACTTGGGAGGCTGAGGCAAGAGAATCACTTAAGCCCAAGAGTTTGACGTCACTGTGAGCTGCAACACCATAGGACTCTACCCAGGGCAACAGCTTGAGACTGTCTCAAAAAAAAAAAAAAAGTGTGTCCTGCAGTCCCATCTACCTGACCTTATATTAAAACCTTGTTTCTTTTTCTCTCACAGGGATTCTCTCCTGGAATATTGATTTATCATCCTTCGACTTGAACCAACAGTTGAGACTCTTCATTACCCGGCACCTAGCTCACTTCTCCTCAGAAGTCAAAGGTTAGGATAGTGTTATTATTTCAATCTTTTGGGTGAGAGCTGGTCTCCCTGGCAGAGCTGGCCTTCTGGGAAGATTGGGTGGGGGAGAAGGGAGGGCCCTCTGAGAGGAAAGTTGTAGAATTCCATAGCTATTCCCACATACCCAGTACACTTTGCAGACACGTGGTCAGATAGTGAAGAGAACCGGGAGGACACAATCTCTCACTGAGTGGCTTGCACTAAAGAAATGAAGTACTCCTCCTGAGTGATCAATCATCTCCCATGCAAAAATTTACACTCTTCATTTGTGTTGCCCTTTCTGCATACCAAAGCCACCTTGCTTCCCTTTACAGAGACCCAAGAATCTTCCACTCACCTTGTCAGACCCTTACTTAGCGTTTTCCCTCGGGCTGCACAGCCTACCCTCAAGGTTTCAGGGTTTCTGATTCTTTATTTGGCTTAGCCAACAGATTTCCAGAGCAAAGCAAAATGCTGGCAACAAATTTGAGCACTATCAAATCCAGGGTGAAAGGAGGAGACTACAGGTGCCTGTAACAACACCTGCCTAATTTTTTTCTATTTTAGTAAAGAAGAGGTCTTGCTCTTACTCAGGCTGGTCTAGAACTCCTAAGCTTAAGTGATCCTACCACCTCAGCCTCCCAGGGTGTTCTGATTACAGGTGTGAATTTACTATCACAAGAACAAGTTATACGCTGAGATGTGGCTCTGAGGTCAAAGCTCACAGAATACACTTTCTTGTTCATTGAATGGGAAAATGGGTTGGAGATTTAAGAAAACAAGATTTTAGGAACTGTCATTCCATAGCAGATGTCTGTGGGGAGACTGTAGAAAACCCTATATTCCATTATAAAAGTGCCAGGGGTCAAATCATGTTATTAGACATGTTGACACATCAATCCCTGTAGCTTTATAGAGTATAAAATCCATCCAGCCCAATAGCCACTATAACCAAATGACTGCATTCATGACTTACACAGATAATTCTCAGTTATCTAGTATAGTAGTGACTTCTCTTTCTCTTCCCGATCCTCCTCCTAACTGCCAGATCTTTGGTCATTTCCTTATCACTGATGTCTCTAGAGATGCTGCTGGAAAACTGAGAAAAACAAGGTTAATATGACCAAAGCACATTGTCCTAGGAATATGTGCAGCAATTAATAAAAATTTAGGCTGGCATCTTCCTAATGTGACTGGCTTCCTGTAAAGCCTTCCACTCAGTCTTGGTGCAAGGATGGATACAAGGAAGGCAGAGAATGAAATTAATGATGGAATTGAAGCTTGGGGATTATCTGCTGATGTTAATAATTCACATGGAATTCTCCCAACCTATCTTTTTGGCCACAGAGACTTGAGCATAGGCTGTTTCTGGAATGATGTCAGAAATGAACAGAAGTTAAGCCAAAGTAGACATTCTTCAGATTAAGATGCAGGGATGCTTGGGAAGATGCTTGCAAGGAGATGCATAGTTACTCTAAGGCGCTTCTTAGAAACACCTACTAGAGCTTTGCAGTCAAAGAGTTTTGCCATGGTGTTCTCAAGGGGCTTACGGCCATCTATCCAAGATCAAGGCTTACTTTAGCAAACTGAATTTTTTTTTAGCGTTGGACATTTTCATGGTGGCTTCTCTATGTCCCTGGAGAATAGTGGAGAGTTTCCTGGAAAAACCCACATAGCTGAAGACAGCCACAGCCCCAACCCTGCTGACTTCTCTTTCAGCTGTCCCCACAAACAACAGTCAGCCCAGAGCAGCTGCAGATACTACCCTTCCCTTCTTTAGCCTCTTATTAGGAAGAAGGCAGAGGGAACCAGGCAGCTGGAGTAGGCTTACTGAGATATGCAAGTACCTTGTGACTTGACTTTTTCTGCCTACCACACAAGATGGGCTACCATTCCTATCACCTATCCATAACCCCTAGGCTAAAATACTGAGAATGGGGACAAAAATATATCCTGCAATGACAGGGAGAGGGCAATTATTCCTAAGCACTGCCCCCTTCACATTTACACATCACACAGAAAAGGCACCCTCTGAAGGAGAATCAGTGGCCCAGCTCCTTCTAGTGGTCAAGTCTGGTAAAAGCTTGCAAAGGTGACTTTTGTACCAGGTAGTCTCCAGTGGTAACTTAGTACCTTCTTTTCTAACCCTTGCAAAAATATCTGGAGCTTCTAAGCATTCTAACACGAACCCAGAAACAATTAGGACAGTGGAAAACTGTGTTTCAATAACATTGGTACTTTGCTATTGGGCTCCTATAGGAAAGGGAGGGAGTTTCATAATTCCTAGTTAATATTCTAAGACTCCTAAAAACATAGCCTGAGATCTTCTGTGTGACTCTCCTTTACCACTGATACACTCAGGTACTTCTGCCAATAGGAAAGCCATCCTGGATTAATACGGCATTGTTGTCTAAAATAGAAAAGCAGGGACATGAATAGAACTTCAAGTCTCATGCTGCAGGCATCTCCAGTTCTGGATTTACCTGGAAGCTAAGGACACTCCAAAGTTGGTCTGGTCTGAGATACTGATTTAGCATTTTCGCGATAACCTAAGTGACCTCTCAGAAATCTTCCACAAAAGGGAGATGGACTTCCAGTGGCATTTATATACTGTAGGTTTAAGATTCTAGAAATGAAGGTGCACTTTTTCATCTTTTTTTTTTTTTTTAGATAGAATCTCAAGTTGTTGCCCTAGGTAGAGTGCTGTGGCATCATAGCTCACAGCAATATCCAACTTTGGGCTTAAGTTTTGTCTTGTCTTAGTTTTTTTTTGTTTTTCTTCTATTTTTAGTAGAGATGAGGTCTTGCTTTTACTCAGGCTGGTCTTGAACTCATGAGCTCAAATATTTGACCTGCCTTGGCCTCCCAGAGTGCTAGGATCACAGGCATGAGCCACCAGCACTTTTTCATCTTTTGTGCCATTTGAAACTCACAGCATTATTGAAGGATGGTACGAATATTACACTCATTTTATAGCTCAGGAAGCAAATTCTGAAAGAGGTTATGTAGCTTATTTAGCAGCATGATTAGTAAAATAGTAGATTTAGGTCTCAAATCCAGAGTTTCTGATCCTACTTTGCATTTGAGCCCAAGTCTGTCCCTCTTCTTTGGCATCTCATCATTTCATTGAAGTGAGGCTAGGAACACAAAGGGTGGAGGGCTGGTTGTGGTAGATGGCTGTTGAGAGGGTGAGGGCTGAAGGAAAACTCCATTGTGAGTTGGAACCATGCCCAGGGTGTGGTCCTTGGGGGTGGAAGCTGAGAATAAGGGTGGGCTCTGCTTTGGTCTAGGAAATATTATTTTGTTCTCAAGCCAATGTCTATACTTGAGTGTCCCTCCTAGCACACTCCAGAGAGCCCTAGAAAGCAATGAGGAGAGGGAAGGCTTGAGATGAGAGGAAATAAGAACTATGAAGTTACAGGAGAGAGCATTTTCCTTTTGTGATGCTCAGAACTGCCTGTTTTCATTATGCATCTCTGCAGATGGCCTCTTCTATCCAAATCGGGCTGTTGCCATTGTTGCTGCTTTGCATCCCCGGATCTGGGCAAAGATTGTTCCCCCTCTGTCCTCCCCACCCCCTAAGAGTACTGGTGACTCAGCTTCTCTTCTCTTCTGGCTGCAGTTAAGGGGGGTTGGGGGATGCTGAGAACAGAGACTATTTTGGCTTCTCTGACCTTCAAAGGCAGCTTTTGGCAGCCTGGGCAAGGGTGGAGCTCATGCTGGGATGTGAGTGGGTAAATGTCATTGTCAAAAAGGCTTTAGGAGCTGGTCAGGACTAGGCAGGGTTAATGGGAAGAGGGCAGGGAAGGACTATGTGAGAACATGGGCATCACCGGGTTGGAAGTGAGTGCTATAGCTCTCCAGATCATTCCCTTTGAATCCTAGAGCACTTCACTAAATCTGAGACAGAGGTAGAGACTAAGGAAAACAGGGCCAACATTAGAAGGACCAAGATAATATAAGATAGAGATAGCAAAGAGACATAGAAACAAGGAGAAAACAGGACCCCCAACCACCCTACGAAGTCATTACAAGATTTATTTTAATCCACAGTATAATTTATGATACATTTAATAATTGGCCTATAGTAGAAAACTCTTACTTGGGCGTAGGTCCTGATGATCCTCCTTGATCATTGTTAACTCCTTCAATAAAAGGCAGAAGGCTCCCTACCCTTTCAGAGACTGCTTCCTTATACGCAATGACTCAAGAATCCCAAGAATCAGTGCCTACGTGGTTGCTATGCTATCCTGCATTGCCATCGAACAGCATGCAGCAACCAGCAACTCTACTATTTTACTAATCCCTGTGCCCCACCCCATGTGGGCTAGGGACCATGTGTCCACTCCAGAATTTCAAACTACCCCCCAACCCTAAAATGAGACTGGTTTCTGTAGCTGTGATTCAGAAGCGCTCAGAGCATCTCATCATCCCCAACCCTTCTCTCAAGTAGTGCCCCTAACCCTACCCCTTGCATTTGGGCCCCCAGGCTTTTTCTCCTGCTCCTCCAGGGATTGAAGGTCACTCCCTGGTCCATCAAATGGGAGAGGCAGCAGATGGTTTCTAATAAAAGGGGGAAAGCCCATGTGGGCCATGCCTCCTATACCTCCACTTTGTACCCTAGCATGGAGCTTTGGTCTTTTGGCTAATGCTAAAAGAACATTTCTTAACTAAGCAGGACTGAGGCAGAAAGGTTCTGTGGACTGTAGAAGATCACAGTGGCTGCCAGATAATCCCTCAGTCCCACAGAACCAAGCAGACTAGAGCACTGACACTGTGAAGGCAAAGAAAGAGTTAAGTCTCCAGTGCCTTGTCACAGACCGGCCCCTCTTCCCCGCCCTGGCACCGCCCTCCCCATCAAGCGCCCCCCCCCCCATAGTCCCACCCCAAGTGCCGCAGACTCTTCCCTGAAGCTGCCGGCTAAGGCCGGAGCTGGAGCTGCCGCCTCCATGAGAGGCTTCTTCCCACACCCCAGGGTAAGAGCCAAACCAAAGGACTTGGCATGGGGGGTGGGGATGGGATTGGTGTAACGGGAACGGAGCTGGTACCTATCTGGTGTGTCTGGAACCCAGCAGGGTGGGCAGGCTGGGGGAATAGCGAGAGAAGATGAACATTCCTGGCTTGGGGCCAGCCTGGACCCGGAATCACAAGCCAAGGGAGCTGTGATGGGGAGGTGGGAAATATCAGCCTGGGGGGAGCCACAGAGGGTGGTGCCATTGGCTTTGCCTGGAGGCCCAGGGCTCTGGAGGAGTTTGGGGGCTATGTCTTTGGTCAGAGGCAGAAGAATCTGAGAGAAAGGGGTATGTAATGGGAATGCGCCTAACGGGAGGATCCCTGGGTATCAGCTGCCGGATTGCTCAGCTGCTCCTATGTTGGGGATGAGCGGGGCACTGAGTTTTTGCCAAGTAAGGGAAGGTGGGGGACACCATGGAAAAGAACAGGGAGGAAAGGGTCATTAAGACGTGGCACATGCTTCCTCACAGACTGACCAGTTTGCAATGGGCTCCCCCTACCCTATTCTCTGCAGCCAGCTTGAGGCTGGGACTCTAAGCCCCTCTTCCTGGCCCCCTTGAGGCCATCCTGGAGGTTGAATGCACTCCCTCCCCAGCAACTGCTCTGTGATTTCAGATTCCAGTCCTGTCAACCTCACAGGTTCCCAACCTCAGCCCCACCCCCACCTCATCTCTGCTTCTCTTCCCAAGATGGGGGCTCTTGAACAGAGAAGCTAGTTTCTTCTCCCTGTCTGTGGCCCCCCCATCCCCACCCCCCATGCAGAGGCAGCCAAGAAAATGACTTGTCATGCTGGGGTGGGGGGTGGGGGCGGAGCTGGCGCCTGAGCTCAGCGCGCACACTCACACTCACACACTGCGGCAGACTGCAGCTGCCCGGCCGCCCCCCCTCCCCTTCTGTCTCACTGCGGAGACACCTGCCCTCCTGCCTACTCAGCCTCGGCACCCGCGCCCACCCCCACCCGGCACTGGCCCAGCACTGTGTGCCCCTACCTCACAAGATGGTCCTCTCCAAAGAAAAAGGAAAAACAAGTCAGTTCCCTTCTGTGAAAGAACTGGTGAAGCAGAAGAGAGAAACAGGGCTTTCTCCCAGGCCTGGAAAAGAGGAGCCCAGGATATAAACCACATAGTTGCAAAGTCAAAACCACTCTCCAGGGATAGGGTTAGGAATGGGGGTCTTATGCCAGGACAGGAGCTGGGAAAGGAGAAGTCTTGTGCTTAAAAGCAGGGGACGGTGTAGAATGGTAGACAGGGAGAAGAGGAGAGTGGTGCGTAGAAAGCAAGTCAATCTGTGCCATAGATGTTTGTCTTTCTGACCTTCCCATCCCAAATGTGTGAAGGAGACCTCTTGCCCTTCTGAAGCTGAACCTTGCTGTCCTTCACCTGCCTAAGCCCTCTCCTTGTTTGCACCTGACTCTGAATTTACATAAAATGTTCTCTCAATTCCCAAGTAAATAGAGGAGAACACTTTAACTCCTCTTGGACCCAACTCACCCTGTATGGGATCTGGTCTTCTCACACCATCCGCAGTTCCTTTCCCCCACAGCTGCATCTATAGCCCTGTGCTGCCAGATCTGTCTGATTCTGGTACCATGGCTCTTCTTAACAAAGGTCTGGCCCTCGGCTCCACTTGTCCAAATCGCAGAAAGAGGAGAGAGCTGGGTCACAGAAGAGGGTCTAGGGGATGGATTATAAGCCCTCCCACCAGTATCCTCCAGGCAGCCCACTCCATAGGCCATCTGTTGGATTCTCCATTTTTGATGTTAACTCCACTATGTGCTGCACTTGGGAAAGGGGGTCAGAAGAGCAGATGGCAGGAGCAGAGATGGCAACACTCTTCTTCAGCATCTTCTGTCTGATCTGCCACTTTCTTTCTTTGCTGTGTGGCTTGGTATGTCATGTGAGTCTGGAGAAGAGAAGTGGATAGGAGATTCAGGGATGTCTTATGGCCTGGGGAACACTCTGAATTTCTTCCTTATTTGTGTGTTTCTTTTTTTTTTTTTTTTTTTTTTGAGGCAGAGCCTCAAGCTGTCACCCTGGATAGAGAGCTGTGGCATCACAGCTCACAGCAACCTCCAATTCCCGGGCTCAAGCGAGTCTCCTGCCTCCGCCTCCCAAGTAGCTGGGACCACAGGCACCCACCACAATGCCCGGCCATTTTTTGGTTGCAGCCGTCATTGTTGTTTGGCGGGCCCGGGCTGGATTCGAACCCGCCAGCTCAGGTGTACGTGGCTGGCACCTTAGCCCATTGAGCCATAGGCGCCAAGCCTATTTGTGTGTTTCTTGTTTGTGGACCCCTCGGTCCCCGTCTCTGTGGTAGAAGGCCCATACGAGAGGGACAGGGATGAGAGGAGGAACTGTTCACAAGGGATGCATTGTATGGTAGTGAACCAGGCCTCCCTGGAGCCTGGGGACATGAAGAGGAGGTGGAAGAGAGCTGTGAAACCTTTGGGGGTGGAAAAAATACGATTGCATGCATGTGTGTGAGTACATTTTTGGCCTCTGGGGAAACCAGAGAACAGAACAGGAAGTTAAAGTCCTGTATCCACTCTTTGAATTGTAGAACCTTAAGGATTTAGATAGCACAGGCTTCTCTGAATCTTCTGGAATAGAAATTCTGGCCTCAGGTGGGGGGGCTGGAAGGAAGGTTGGGGAGTACGTAGACAGTACACAAAAGAGTATATTTCCTTATTTCCAGACACTCTGTTGGCATGAAAGCCCAGGGCCAAGGCAAGCTAGAGAGGAGCATCATTCCAGGAACCCTCTCTCCAGCTGAGCCCCCCAGCCCCAGGCAGCACCAGGAGCTTAGTGCTCCAGAGGGACAAAAGCTTCTTGTAAATAGGGCAGTCTGAAGAGAGAGTTCCAGGCAGAGGGGTGGGAGAAAGGCAGCAGAGGGTGTGGCAGATAAAGGGAGGGAGAAGACAGCCAGTGTGAGAGACGGGAGGTAAAAACCCTGAAAGGGAAGACCCAGAGGAGCCGTTCCTAGAGCTCACTGGGCAGCATCTAAGGTGGCAGGGTCTAACCAGAGCCAGGCTTCTTTTCCCCCTGAGCCCCATTTTCCGATACTGCAGTCCTGGCCCCACACAATGCCTCTCTATTTTAGCCTATACCTGCTCTCTTCAGTACAAATTCCTACATCCCTCCCTCAGGCCAAAGGACCCTCTGCCACCAGAGTGAGATTCTAGAGACCGTCATCCTGGTAAACCCCAGCGCAGACAGCATCAGCTCTGAGGTAAGACCTGGGACTGTACTCATCGTTGCCAGTACCACCACTTGTGGCCAAGACTTCCTCTCTCTGCCATCTAAGCTGCTTATACTTCTCAGCCCAACTCTGGAGGAATTGTGGGGGACACCAATGGGGAGCATGTCCTTGCAGTACTGGGGGGAATCAGAAACATTTAGTGCTTTCCCCTGGATTTCCTACATCCGTGACCACCCCCCAACACTTTTTTTTTTTTTTTTGAGACAGAGTCTCACTATATCACCCTCAGAGTGCTATGGCATCACAGCTGACAGCAACCTCCAACTCTTAGGCTTAAGCGATTCTCTTGCCTCGGCCTCCCAAGTAGCTGGGACTACAGGCGCCCACCACAATGCCCTGCTATTTTTTTTTTTTTTATAGTTCTCATTGTGTAGCAGGCCCAGGCTGGGTTCGAAACCACCAGCCCTGGGTTCGTACCCCCCAGCGCTGGTGTATGTGGCTGGCGCCCTAACCACTGAGCTATGGGTGCTGAGCCATCACTCCCTTCTTCCATTCCAGGTTCACCATCTTCTTAGCAGTCCATCGGCTCACAAACTCCTGATCTTGAGTGGGCAAAGTTTAGAGCCTGGGGGAGACCTCATCCTACAGAGTGGCACATACTCCTACCAAAACTTTGCCCAAGTCCTTCACCGCCCAGAGGTAAGTTCCATGCCTACATATCTGAGAGGGGGGATATGGGGCACAATTAGAGCTGTAGAGGGTTCAAAGGAAGAGAAAGTCTCTTATTGCTTGACCATTAGGGACCCCGGCAAAAAGGTAGTTCACCTCAGAAAGAGGTGGACATTAGGTGATTGAATTGGAGGTAGTCTGTGAGCAACACAACCCCAGTGACCTGACCAGGCTTCTATCTCCCATTCCTCTAGATTGCCCAGTTGCTCAGCAATAGAGACCCTGGCATCCAGGCCTTCCTCACTGTATCCTGCTTAGGAGAGGGTGATTGGAGCCATCTGGGACTATCCAGTTCCCAAGAGACCCTGGACCTCCGGCTAAACCCTGAGCCCATGCTACCAACCATGGATGGTGTGGCTGAGTTCTCCGAGTACGTCTCTGAAACTGTGGATGTGCCATCCCCCTTTGACCTGCTAGAGCCCCCCACCTCAGGAGGCTTCCTCAAGCTTTCTAAGCCTTGCTGCTACATTTTCCCTGGTGGTCGTGGGGACTCTGCCCTCTTTGCTGTCAATGGTTTCAACATCCTGGTAGATGGTGGCTCTGATCGCAAGTCCTGCTTTTGGAAGCTAGTGCGGCACCTAGACCGCATTGACTCTGTGCTACTCACCCACATCGGGGCAGACAACCTGCCAGGCATCAACGGACTCCTGCAGCGCAAAGTGGCAGAGCTAGAGGAGGAGCAATCCCAAGGCTCTAGCAGCTACAGCGACTGGGTGAAGAACCTCATCTCCCCTGAGCTTGGAGTTGTCTTTTTTAATGTGCCTGATAAGCTGCGGCTGCCTGATGCCTCCCGGAAGGCCAAGCGCAGCATTGAGGAGGCTTGTCTCACTCTGCAGCACCTGAGCCGCCTTGGCATCCAGGCTGAGCCTCTGTACCGTGTGGTCAGCAACACCATTGAGCCTCTGACCCTGTTCCACAAAATGGGTGTGGGCCGGCTGGACATGTATGTCCTTAACCCTGTGAAGGACAGCAAGGAGATGCAGTTCCTCATGCAAAAGTGGGCAGGCAACAGTAAAGCTAAGACAGGCATCGTGCTGGCCAATGGGAAGGAAGCTGAGATCTCAGTGCCCTACCTCACCTCTATTACTGCTCTGGTGGTGTGGCTACCAGCCAACCCCACTGAGAAGATTGTGCGTGTACTTTTTCCAGGAAATGCTCCCCAGAACAAGATCTTAGAGGGCCTAGAAAAACTTCGACACCTGGACTTCCTGCGTTACCCTGTGGTCACGCAGAAGGACCTGGCTGCTGGGGCTGTGCCTACCAACCTCAAACCCAGCAAAATAAAACAGCGAGCTGACAGCAAGGAGAGCCTCAAAGCCACTACCAAGACGGTTGTCAGCAAGCTAGCCAAACGGGAGGAGGTGGCAGAGGAAGGAGCCAAGGAGGCTCGGTCAGAGCTGGCCAAGGAGTTAGCCAAAACAGAGAAGAAGGCAAAAGAGTCATCTGAGAAGCCCCCAGAGAAGCCTGCCAAGCCTGAGAGGGCACGGACAGAGTCAAGTGAGGCCCTGAAGGCAGAGAAGCGAAAGCTGATCAAGGACAAAGTGGGGAAGAAGCACCTTAAAGAGAAGATATCAAAGCTGGAGGAGAAAAAAGACAAGGAGAAAAAAGAGATCAAGAAGGAGAGGAAAGAGTTCAAGAAGGATGAAGGAAAGAAAGAGGAGAAGAGGGATCCCAAGAGGGACGATAAGAGGAAAGATACTAAACCTGAGGTCAAGAAGATTTCCAAGCCAGACCTGAAGCCCTTTACCCCTGAGGTACGTAAGACCCTCTACAAAGCCAAGGCCCCTGGACGAGTCAAGATAGACAAGAGCCGAACTGCCCGTGGGGAGAAGGAGCTGTCTTCTGAGCCCCGGACACCCCCAACCCAGAAAGGGACTGTATCATTCCCAACAGTCAGTGGGCCCCGGGAGCTGGCATTATCCTCACCAGAGGACCTCACGCAGGACTTTGAGGAGATGAAGCGTGAGGAGAGGAGTTTGCTGGTTGAACAAAGGGACATAGGACTTGTAGAGAAATCACCCTGTGTAGACACTGCAGAGGTGGTACCTCCAAGCACAGCTATCCAGGGAATACCACCCTTTGTCTCAGGGCCAGGACAAGAACAACATGTGATGAAGGAGAAAGAGGCTGTTCCAGACATCCCTAAGGAACAAGGTAGTAAGGACAGAAGCCCAGACTCTGGAGCTGAAACAGAGGAAGAGAAAGATACCTGGGAGGAAAAGAAGCAGAGAGAAGCAGAGAGGCTCCCAGACAGAACAGAAGCTAGAGAGGAAAGTGAACCAGAGGTAAAGGAGGATGTGATAGAAAAGGCTGAGTTAGAAGAAATGGAGGAGGTGCACCCTTCAGATGAGGAAGAAGAGGAAGAGACAAAGGCTGAGAGTTTTTACCAAAAACATATGCAGGAAGCCTTAAAGGTAACTCCAAGGGGCAGGGAGGCTCTTGGGGGCCGGGAACTGGGACTCCAGGGCAAGGTCCCTGAGAAAGAGACCTCGTCATTCCTAAGCAGCCTGGCCACACCTGCAGGAGCCACTGAGCATGTCTCTTATATCCAGGATGAGACAATTCCTGGCTACTCAGAGACCGAGCAGACCATCTCAGATGAAGAGATCCATGATGAACCCGAGGAGCGTCCAGCTCCACCCAGATTCCTTACAAGTACATATGACCTCCCTGGGCCTGAAGGTCCTGGCCCCTTTGAAGCCAGCCAGCCTGCAGATAGTGCTGTTCCTACCACCTCCAGCAAAAGCTATGGAGCACCAGAGACTGAACTCACCTACCCCCCCAACATGGTGGCTGCTCCTTTGGCTGAAGAGGAACATGTGTCCTCAGCCACCTCAATCACTGAGTGTGACAAGCTTTCTTCCTTTGCCACATCAGTGGCTGAGGACCAGTCTGTGGCCTCACTTACAGCTCCCCAAACAGAGGAGACAGGCAAGAGCTCCCTCCTGCTTGACACAGTCACAAGCATCCCCTCCTCCCGCACTGAAGCCACTCAGGGCTTGGACTATGTGCCATCAGCTGGTACCATCTCACCCACCTCCTCACTGGAAGAAGACAAGGGCTTCAAATCACCACCCTGTGAGGACTTCTCTGTGACTGGGGAGCCAGAGAAGAAAGGAGAGACTGCAGGGAGAGGCTTACCTGGGGAGAGAGCCATAGAAGAGGAGGAGATGGCAAATGTAGAGATGTCTGATAAACTTTGCAGTCAATATGGAATCCCGACATTTGGTGCCCCTGGGCATGTCCTACATCCCGGGGAACCAGCTCTTGGAGAAGCAGAGGAGCGGTGCCTCAGCCCAGATGACAGTACAGTGAAGATGGCCTCTCCTCCGCCATCTGGTCCACCCAGTGCCACCCATACACCCTTCCATCAGTCCCCAGTGGAAGAAAAGTCTGAGCCCCAAGACTTTCAGGATGTGGGCTCCTGGAGAGACACTAAGCGCACACCAGGTGTGGGTAAAGAAGATGCTGCAGAGAAGACAGTCAAGCTAGGACCTGAAGAGAGCACAGTGGAGGAGGGGAAGGTACCTTCTCCCAAGAGCCCTCGGGCCCAGGAAGCCCCTATCAGCATCGGTGAGGGACATCCAGGCTGTACCATTCAACTGCTGCCAGAACAGAACAAAGCAACAGTCTTTGAGACTGTGGACACAGGAGAGCCCACAGGCCCAATTCTAGAAGCAGAAGCCCTTTCTAGAGGCTTGAGAACATCACCCCAAGAACCTGGCGAGCCTCAGAAAGATGAAGTTCTCCAATTTCCTGGCCGAAGCCTCTCCCCTGAAGAAGCAGAGTCCCTTTCTGTCCTCAGTGTGGTCTCTCCAGATACTGCCAACCAACAGCCCACTCCCAAGTCTCCTTGTGGCCTGAAAGAGCAGTACCTACACAAAGACCTTTGGCCAGAGGTGTCTCCAGAAGATACTCAGTCACTTTCTCTCTCAGAAGAGAGTCCCAGCAAGGAGACCTCTTTGGATATCTCTTCTAAGCAGCTCTCTCCAGAAAGCCTTGGCACTCTCCAGTTCGGAGAACTAAACCTTGGAAAGGAAGTAAAGGGGCCACTGATGCAGGCTGAAGATACCTCTTACCATCTAGCTCCTGTGTCTGTTCCAGAGCCCCCTGCAACCATGGTGTCACCTCCTTTATATGGGACTGGATACTCTGCACAGGCAGACTTCACAGATGAGAGCCTTGACAGAAAATTACCTGCCAGCTCCTTCTCTGACTCTCCACTGTCAGGAGATGGGAAGCACTCACCTGGGGCAATCACAAGCCCTGGTGAACACATTCTGACACCTGATAGCTCCTTTACCAAGAGTCCTGAGTCTTTGCCAAGCCCTGCCATGGAGGACATTGCTATGGAGTGGGAAGGTAAAGTTCCAGGGTTGAAAGATAGAACCCTGGAGCAGGACAAGGAGCCTGAACCAAAGGATGAAGTCCTTCAGCAGAAGGACAAAACTCTGGAGCAGGTTGTTGCAGAGCAGAAGGATACAGCCATTCGTAAGAAAGATGAGACACTAGAAGAAAACAAGATTGTGAAACAGCAGGATGAGGCTTTCCAACGAAAAGGCAGAGACTTAGACCAAAAGGATGCAGTGTTAGAACAGAAGGACAAGACCCTGGAACCAAAAGACAAAGATTTAGAACAAAAAGACAAGGCCCTGGAACAGGACAAGCTCCTAGAAGAGAGAAATAAAGCCTTAGAACACAGGGACACCACCCTGGAACAGAAGGACAAGGCCCTGGAGCCAAAACAGAGAGAGTTAGAACAAAAAGATAAGATCCTGGGACAGAAGGATATGATCCCAGAGAAGAAAGACAAAACCTTAAAAGTCCAAGACTTTGAACATAAAGGGAAGTGTCCAGAGGAAGATGTCCTTGAATTTAAAGACAAAGACCTAGAACAGACAGACAAAGTTCCTGAACAGAAAGGCAAACCCCAAGAACAGAAGGATAAGGGATCAGAAAAGAAGGAGCAGGTCTTAGAACAAAAATTCTGGGCCTTAGGACAGAAGGATGAAACCCTGGAACAAAACAATAAGGCTGCTGAACAGAAAGGTAAGGCTCTGGAAGAGGAGGACAAAACTCAGAGACAGGAGAGCCTAATACAGGAGGATAAAGCCATGAAACCAAAGGAGAAGATCCTAGAGGAAAAATCCCAAGAAAAGGTCAAGGCTGTGGAACAGAAGGAAGAAGCTCTTCAGGAGGAGACCAACGTTCTGGAACTAGAAGAAAGCCCCGTGTGGGAGGGCAAGGCCAGAGAGCAGGAAGAGAAATACTGGAAGGAACAGGATGTGGTCCAGGAGTGGCAAGAAACATCTCCAACCAGAGGGAAGCCAGTTGGAGAACAGAAAGAGCCTGCCCCATGGGAGGACACAGCTCCTGAGCAGGAGAACAGGTACTGGAGGGGCAGAGAGGATGTGGCCCTGGAACAGGACACATACTGGAGGGAGCTAAGCTGTGAACGGAAGGTCTGGTTTCCCCATGAGCTGGATGGCCAAGGGGCCCGCCCGCGGTACAACGAGGAGCGGGAGAGCACTTTCCTTGATGAAGGGCTAGATAATGAGCAAGAAGTACCCCCCACAGAGCACACACTCCAGAGCCCGTGGGCCTCAGATTTCAAGGATTTTCAGGAGGCCTCACCACAGAAGGGGCTGGAAGTGGAACACTGGCTTGCTGAGTCACCAGTTGGGCTGCCACCAGAGGAAGAGGACAAGCTGACTCATTCTCCTTTTGAGATCATCTCCCCTCCGGCCTCTCCACCTGAGATGGGTGGACAGAGGGTTTCTTCAGCCCCAAGACAAGAGAGCCCTATCCCAGAGCCTAAGCCCATGCTGCCCGTGAGGAATGAACCCACCACCCCTTCATGGCTGGCTGAAATCCCACCGTGGGTGCCCAAGGACACCTTGCCCCCTGCACCACTCTCCCCAGCTCCAGCTCCCCCCACACCTGCCCCAGAACCTCACACTCCTTCACCCTTCTCCTGGGGCACAACTGAGTATGACAGTGTAGTGGCTGCAGTGCAGGAGGGGGCAGCTGAGTTGGAAGGTGGGCCATACTCCCCACTAGGGAAGGACTACCCCAAAGCTGAAGGGGAAAGGAAAGAAGAAGGTGGAGCTGGAGCTCCTGACAGCAGCCCCCAAAGCTCAAAGGTCCCAGAGGCCAGCGAGAGCCATGTCTCCAGGGATGCTGAGCAGGCTGAGCCAGAGCAGAGGGAGCCCACACCCTATCCTGATGAGAGAAGCTTTCAATATGCAGACATTTATGAGCAGATGATGCTTACTGGACTTGGCCCTGCTTGCCCCACTAGGGATCCTGCACTTGGAGCAGCTGCAGATTGGCCCCCACACCTCTCAACCAAGGAGGAGGCTGCCGGCCGAAACACATCTGCAGAGAAGGAGCTTTCATCTCCTGTTTCCCCCAAGAACCTCCAATCTGACAGTGCAACCTTTAGCTATGCAGCCCTGGCAGGACCCACTCTACCCCCCAGGCAGGAGCCTGAGCCAGGGCTGGGTGTGGAGCCTAGCCTCACTCCCCCTGCAGTGCCCCCCCGCGTGCCTATCTCCCTGAGCAAAGGTTCAAGCTCTCCTTTTAATGGTAAGATCCTGAGCTGCAGCCCAGAAAGGAGGACCCCATCCCCCAGGGAATCAGGCCGGGGTCACTGGGATGACAGCACTAGTGACTCGGAGCTGGAGAAGGGAGCTCTGGAACAGCCAGAGAAAGAGGCCCAGTCCCCAAGTCCCCCTCACCCTGTTCCTATGGGTCCTCCCACATTGTGGCCTGAAACTGAGGCACATACCAGCCCTTACTCAGACTCACATCTGGGGCCAGCCAGACCCAGCTTGGACTTTCCTGCTTCAGCCTTTGGCTTCTCCTCATTGCAGCCAGCTCCCCCACAGCTGCCCTCTCCAGCTGAACCTCGATCAGCGCCCTGTGGCTCCCTTGCCTTCTCTGGAGATCGAGCTCTGGCTCTGGCTCCAGGACCTCCATCCCGAGCCCGGCATGATGAGTATCTGGAAGTGATCAAGGCCCCCAGCCTAGACTCCTCGCTTCCCCAGCTCCCATCACCTAGCTCTCCTGGGGCCCCTCTTCTCTCCAATCTGCCACGACCTGCCTCACCAGCCCTATCCGAAGGCTCCTCATCTGAGGCAACTACACCTGTGATTTCAAGCGTGGCTGAGCGCTTTCCTCTAGGCCTTGAGGCTGCGGAGAAAGGGTCTGAGGAACTGGACCCAGAAATGGAACCAGCTGCTCACAGCCTCTGGGACCTCCCTCCTCTAAGCCCAGCAGTCCCACCTTCAGTGGACTTGGCCTTAGCTTCAGCTCCAAGCCTGCCTGGAGACATGGGTAATGGCACTCTCCCCTGCCACCTAGAGTGCTCAGGGGAAGCCACTAAAAAGCCAAGCTCCTTTCAGGGTTCCTCTGGGGATTGTGCGGCCAATGGCCCAACTGAAGCCAGCCCCAACCTCCCAGTCCCTGCCCTAGCCAAGGCTGAAAAAGAAGAGGCTGAGGCCTGTCCTGCCTGGGAACGTGGGGCCTGGCCTGAGGGTGCTGAGAGGAGCTCCCGACCTGACACACTGCTCTCCCCTGAACAGCCACCATGTCCTGGAGAGGGCTCTGGTGGCCCATCCAGCAATCTCTCTCCTGAGGTTGAGGCTGGACCCCAGGGATGTGCTGCCGAGCTCCAGTCCCACCATGGGGAGCTCTCCCCGTCCTTCCTGAACCCACCTCTGCCCTTATCTACAGACGACAGTGACTTCTCAACTGAGGAAGCTCGGATGGTAGGAAGAGGAGGGTGGCGCCGGGCCAGGGGGCCAGGGAACACAGGGGGCCCATGCCCTGTGGCTGATGAAACACCCCCCACATCGGCCAGTGACTCAGGCTCCTCACAGTCAGATTCTGATGTCCCACCAGAAACTGAGGAGTGTCCATCCATCACAGCTGAGGCAGCCCTCGACTCAGATGAAGATGGGGACTTCCTGCCCGTGGACAAAGCTGGGGGGGTCACTGGAACTCACCATCCCAGGCCAGGCCATGACCCACCTCCTATGCCCCAGCCAGACCCCCGCCCATCTCTTCCCCGCCCTGATGTGTGCATGGCAGACCCCGAGGGACTCAGCTCAGAGTCTGGGAGGGTAGAGAGGCTACGAGAGAAGGAGAAAGTGCAGGGGAGAGTAGGGCGCAGGCCCCCAGGCAGGGCCAAGCCAGCATCCCCTGCACGGCGTCTGGATCTTCGGGGAAAACGTTCACCCACTCCCGGAAAAGGGCCTGCAGATCGAGCAGCCCGTGCCCCCCCTCGACTGCGAAGCACAGCAAGCCAGGTCACCCCAGCAGAGGAAAAGGATGGGCACAGTCCCATGTCCAAAGGCCTAGTCAATGGACTCAAGGCAGGACCAAGTAAGTATTTCATGAAGAGAAGGTGGGTTGGGGCTGGGTATAAACTGGTCAAAGAGTCCAGGAGCAAGAAAGAGGGGGAAGTTTGCCAAAAGTGGTCAACTTTTTCTCTACAATGAGTCCTGGCTTGTCTCTACAGTGGCCTTGGGTTCCAAGGGCAGCACTGGCCCCCCTGTATATGTGGATCTCGCCTATATCCCGAATCATTGCAGTGGCAAGACTGCTGACCTTGACTTCTTCCGTCGAGTGCGTGCATCCTACTATGTGGTTAGTGGGAATGACCCTGCCAATGGCGAGCCAAGCCGGGCTGTGCTGGATGCCCTGCTGGAGGGCAAGGCCCAGTGGGGGGAGAATCTTCAGGTGAGTAGCAAGGGATACTGAGGAAGTAGCCTGGTCAAAGTTCACTCAGAGGCACAGTCCCTATTCATAAAGGGCTGAGTCTTTTTCTAGGAGCAGCCAGGCTGCTTCTGAGATCATCAGGTGCTCCTTCCCCCTACCTACCTTCCCTTCATGTTATCACATCAGGCATATTTTATCTTCCTCCTAGGTGACTCTGATCCCCACTCATGATACAGAGGTGACTCGTGAGTGGTACCAGCAGACTCATGAGCAGCAGCAGCAACTGAACGTCCTAGTCCTGGCAAGCAGCAGCACCGTGGTCATGCAGGATGAGTCCTTCCCAGCCTGCAAGATTGAGTTCTGAAAGGACCGCCTCCCTTCCCCAAGGATCCACTCCCCTAGCTCCTTTAGAGAATGGCTAATACTGAGTCCTCCAGGATTGAGGGAGATGGGAGCAAGAGGGGAGGCAGATGTCTTATGGGGTCTTGAGCTGGGGTAAACAGGAGGGGTAGTCCTTCCCCCACATCCATTCTTGAGAGGAGTCTCAAAACCAAAGGTAACAGGAATATGATAGGGAGAGGGTGCAAATTAGGATAGAGGTCATCTGAGAACCCTGGAGTGATACTGTCTCCTTGTACTGTCAAATCCTAGTATTGGGTGGGGAGTGAGGATGGGCCTCAGAGAAAACTTCCTCTCTCATGTAGGGAGATCATTATCTCCAACCCCAGGGACCTCTTTATCTCAATCTATTTATTTAGCACCCCAGGAAGGATTTCAAATAGAAACTTATGTGACTTAGAGGCAGGATGCTGTCAGTGAGGTGCCCAGAGCTGCACCTTTTTCTCCATCTCCCATCCCCTCACCCTCCAGTTGCCTGGGGGTGTACCACTGCTACACTGTCCTACTGCTCCCCTCAGTATCTGGATGTCTCAATCCAAAACGTGAAGTCTTAGACCAATAGATTGGTGAGAGGAGAAAGGAGCTTATCTCCCAGCCCCTGCTTCATACCATTCACATCCCAGGGCTACGTCTGGACCAGGCCTACTGGGCAGCACAAAAGGGCAAGGAGAGCCCAGCCCCAATCCCAGAATTCTTCAAAACTCCCGGACCCTTTGAAGTTTTTACTCACCCCATTCTAATTATCTGGATCCCTTCTCATCCCCTGCTTGGCTTCTCTGCATGTGGTCATCTGCTATGGCCTGGTGTGTAATGGGTTAAAAATAAGCCACTGCTTGACATGACATCTTAACATTTGACACCCCAGCAACGTGTGACTCCCGCAACATTCCACTCTACCACCCTGCAGCTAATATGGGAACGCTGGCTGCCTCTCCAAACCCAAACTCTTGGACATAGGATCTGGAAGGTGGAGGCCAGGCCACAGGACTTGGGAAAAATGGGAGGAAGGAAAAAAGAGGAAGCTGAGCTATAGCTTAATTCCTACACAGTGAAATGAAAATGGGCTGAAAATACCATCCTAACAGAGGACCTCACCCCATGCAAGCCAGTGAGCAGCCGTTCCAGAATACTGCTGGACTGAGAAACCCAGATGCTGATAGCCATGTGGGCTCATCTTCTCTGCCAAACAACTGGGAAACCAAAATGAGCCCACTTTGTGTTCTTTCTAGCTCCCACCCTCCCCTTGCTGCTGTGCTCTGCTCCTCCCCACACTTTCCTGCTGTAGTTCCCAGCTGCTGTAATGGAGCCGCCTCCAACTCTAACAATAAATCAAGTTCATTGCAGATGGTGTAGTGCTGCTTAGGTTTTTTCTGACTCCTCACATTGCTTAGTTGCTGGGCCCTGGCTTCCACCTTTCTGCTTCAACCAGTCTTATCTTTTATCTCAGAAGACCCCGATTTGATTACTGGAAGTAATTCCAGGACCCAGGGGAGCCAGAGAATACAGGGTGGGTAAAGGGAGAAAAAGGGGGAGCCAGCATAATTTCTGAAAATGAGTAAGAATGCTTGAGTATGAGGAATAAGAGCCTAAAGTAGGGACACACATTTGATTTGGAGGATGGGAGAGGGGAATAGGGCCTCTTGGGGAAGAGGACCTGCATTCCATGGAGTCAAGAGCTGATGACCAAATAACCAGGATCAGATACCCTGGATAGGGAAACACCAAAGAGGTAAGCAGTTAGGGGCTCTAAGAGACCTAGAACCTATTGAGGTTGGACATCTCTTGCTATGCAGACAGGATTTCCATGGAGTAAAAAGTTAAATTTCTCCCCCTCCAGTGAAACCTTTTATAGTTCTGAATATGTTGGGAATGGCCAGGTTACAAATGTACATATTTGGGGAGGGAGGTATTCTAGCCCCCCTGGCATTTTGGGTTCTCCCAATGTAAAGATACTACGTAGGCAGAGAAAGGGCCTTTATATAAAATACTGACATTCCAAATCATCAAAGTGAAAAAATTAAGAGAGTGATTCCAAGGATTTGGTAGAAGGCATGTAACCTCTGGTGCTTCACGGAGATACAACCTCTTTCCACCCCCACACCCAATATTCCACTCATTAAAGATGCTTTGGGATGGTGGGCTGATTACTACAGGGACCTCCTGGGATATCAAATCTCTATATTTTTATGGCCCATTCCTATAATGGCTTTTGACTGATTCAAATTAATTAAGTCACAGATATAATTGACTCACAGTCATGTTCATTCTTGAATTCACAAGGACATCATCGCCACCACATTGTCATAATTTTATATTTATTGAGCACTCATAATGTTCTGCCCCCCCCAACTCCAGTGATCCAATTACCCATCCCACCCACCCCATTTCCACCCCCAGATCTTTGGGAAAAGCTTTATAATCATGTCTGGCCCTTAAGACACAATGATATAAGGACAAACTTCTTGGGGACCCTGGAGTGTTTGGTCTTTGGCCAGTCTGTCCCTGGCACAACTATAGAAATT
>CAUYRH010157275.1:0-16424 GCA_963574655.1 Perodicticus potto | reverse complement strand
AGCAGGAATGATGTGCATTCTTTGACCTTCTCTTTTAGCTCAGTTCCAAACCATTGGCTTTCTTGCTAAATTTCTGTCCTTTAACTCTCCTTCTGGATGGGAGCGTCTGCAGAAAGCTGGCTACAGACCGCCATCTTGGCTCCTCCCCCCACACACATTATGCATTATTATCTTTTAATTTCATTTTTGCCCTAAAACTAATGATTTTTTTTTAGAATATTGAGACAAAATTCCTCCTAGGATTAAATTTTAGTCATTTTGTCATGAAATGTAATGTCATGGTTTATAATAATATAAAAACTATGTATATATAAAACATTTTCCTCATTGTTTCCAAATTGTTTAATATACTCAATGAATCAAAAGTGAGCTTTAGCAGATTCCATATCTGACTATGTAAAAAACTAATTATTATAAAACCTAGACATGCTGTATAAATATAATAAATCAAACATCCATTTAAATGAACAGCAGAGTTCTCAAGTCTTAGGGCTCTATAAATGAAGAAGGACTCTGTAAATCCTGAGGGTTCTATAAATGAAGAAGGACTCAAACACCTAAGAGCAGAGATCTTATTGATGCTATGGGTGCCCTGGGACATATGCTCTCCCCAAAAAACAGGTTTTAACAGAAATGAGGAAAGAGACAGCTTTTAGTCCTACTCAAGTAGAGGAGAATGCTTCAGAAGGTTAAAACTTTGCTAAAAGATTAGACCTGAAAAAATAACACCTTAGCAAATATCCTTGTCTTTCTAGCCTGAGCTTTATGTAGGGATATTGTCTAACCCAGTCTTGGTCTTGCTTAGGTTTGGGTTTTGAATTTATACTACTTGCAGTGGACAAGAAACCTCACTCTAGAATTTAACACACAGTGACTCAATTTCCAAGAACCTCTGGAAGAAACAAATACCTGTCTTCCCTGGAGGAATGAGCCCCGAGGGATGTTTGCAGATAAAACTGGACTCTTCTGTTCTAATCTTAGCCATTAATTCAAGCACACTGAACACATCAGGGGACAATTTATCACAAAAGAGAGTCAGAAGAAGGAACAGAAGCTTCATTCAGATAATGAAGTGTCTAGGTATAGGTCACACGATAAGTATTTAAAGTGTTTACAAAACTATAAAATTGAATAAAAATAAAAGAAAAGAACAGGATTGCACCATAGAAGACCAATAGATAGATACATTAGATGAAGAATAAAATAAAATGTGCAGAAATGAAAAAATAAAGCCCTTTATACAAATAACAGATTAGATACAATTGAGAAAAATTAGCAAACAAGAAAATAAATATAAAGAAATTACTCAGAATATTTCCTAGAAAAAAAAAAAAAACATAACATAAAAGAGAAGTTAAGAGACAGGAAGGAGAGATGGAAATCTACTTGACTAATTATAGCATTAGAAAAAGAAAATAGAAAAAAATGATAGAGAAGTAATATTTAGAGGAAAAATCTGAAAATTTCTCAGTTTGGTAAGACTTGAAAGAGTTTGACACTAGCAGATTTTCCCCTGAACTACCGGAGGTGGTTCCAGAGGGAAATTGTACTCCAGAAGAATAAAATGAAAAAAAGAAATGGTGGACAAAGAAATTTGTACACATGAGTATCTGTAAACAAAAAAAATGACCATAGAGTAATAATAATAATAATAATGATGGATGTAACAGATATAAAAAACTAGATAGACATAAACACTGGAAAACAATGGCCATTCGGATGGGGGGAGGTCTCAGGAGGTGAGGTATTGTGAAGCCCTGTGTTATTCCACACAAGGAAGGGCAGTGGCATTACATTTGTACCTAAAGGAAAATGCTGTCCTTGGTACTTTCCTGTTACTGGTCCACAAATTCCATTTCACCCACTTCTTAACCTGGCATGCATCTCTGTACATTTTGAGAACCAGAGCTGTGCTTTACACTTCACATAAGGCTCTCAGGGTCATTACTTTGTATAGTCTGTATAGCAAAACCAGGAGAATTAAAGCTGTTTTGAGACATTGCTCCCCCACTGATTAACCAGGCTCTGTGTGCTGAACATACTGAAGCACTGTCAGCTTTCCATCTCGAGAAGAGAGCCCAATCCTACTAGAATCTACTGCAAGGCTTTCAAATTCATGTGAAGTGCTGGGAGTGGGACGTGGTGGTATGGATTCACTGCTCTGGGGTGGGGGGGGGTGGATTCACTGCTCTGGGGGTAGGAGGGATGGATTCACTACTCTGGGGTAGGGGGATGGACTCACTGCTCTGGGTTAGTGGGATGGATTCACTGCTCTGGGTTAGTGGGATGGATTCTCTGCTCTGGGGTGGGGGGATAGACTCACTGCTCTGGGGTAGGGGGGATGGACTCACTCCTCTGGGGTGGGGGGGGATGGATTCACTGCTCTAGGTTAAGACAATCTTGCTCTTTTGTTTCATTCCCTGTATTTTCTGCCCATATTTTCCCACCTGGTAATTGTTTACAAATTCCATGTAAAACATGCTCATTTTGTATTGGCTTGTATTAGCAATTCTTACAGTAAATGCAGTGTACAGTATAACCACGCTGTTCTATTTAGAAATTGGCACAATATAATGTGTTAAATATACTATTTCCTTCTATGTACTTCAACATGCATTTAATAAAAGTAGGATATTTCTGCATAAAAGATGAATAGAAATACTCAATGTTTTAAGATAATTTGCTCTCTTACTGAGAGAGTACAAAAGGGTTTTTTCATCAATGCACATTTTACTCTTTTTGATCTCCTGTGATAAATTATTCTCCTGTCGTGCTGAGAAAGCTTCACTTGCCATTTGAACAAAGACATAATAAAGTCATTATAAATGTCTAGCATTGAAACCATCCTTCTCCCATTTCTTGATATTAAATTTTAATCAGAGAACATCCTTTTAAATAACCAATATTTTATGGAGAGACATAGCAGAAATGAGAACCAACCAAGAAAATCTAATATGATAAAAAAGTCATAAGATTAGTCAAAGACTAGTGGGCACCACTTCTTTTTGGTACACTCAAATGATATCCACTGTATTTAGCAAATACCACAATGGATTATATAAAATCTATGCCAAATTACCATGATAGATATTTCTTTTCACTATTAATACTGTCCAGGTATATTTAAGAATTTCTTTGCTAAGTCCCCCAAATCATTTTGACCATGTGAACCAAGTTGATTGAGAATAAATTAACACAAGTTTGACTTACATGCTGAGTTTCTTCTACTCTGCCACTTCTGAGACACCAGACCAAGTGCCCCCACCCCGCCACCCCACTCTCATCTAAACCATAAATTGCAACATAGGTATTGGATTGATCTCACTCAGATAGGAGTGATGAAGTACACCCCCTATTCTTGCTCTAAAAAGAAGACAGCCTTTTGTGATCACTGAATTGATAAGTACTCTCCACATATTTTCTTCATGTACATTGTCCAACTTTGTTGCCTGTACCATTTCCTATGTAACGGCCACCATACATGTTATCCTAATGCTCATGTATCATGTAAGAGAAGACTCGAGGAGAACTGTGTTGAGGATGTAAAATTAACAGATCAGGTGTGTACGTGAGGAGATGGAGAAGTAATGGGAATGAACGTGTCTCAAGAGGAGGGCAAAGATTGCGGCCAGAGCTGGACTTCTGGGCAGTCCTTCCCCTGGAGAGCATCACCACATCACACGTCATTGAAAATAAATCTCCTTGGCCACCTGCTCTTCATGTGACCACCCCTGTCCCTTTCAGCATCTCCTGGAGAGGGAGCAGCATGCACTGTTGAGAGCTGAGGCTGTGGGGCTCCATTTTGCTTAATCAAGTCTCTTCGACTTCTCCTGCCCAGTTCCACATGCTGCGGCCTTCAGACCTGTTCAGCAGGTGGGTGGCCCGAATCTTAACACTCAGTCAAAAGCTAAATTACTGCACAGGAGTAAAAATCTCGCAGTCTATCAGTCAGCTGTTAGACAGCAACAATGTCCCCTGGATCTGTAGTAGCCAACTCAGAGATGACGTTCTCCCCTTCCAAACTGATGGGCACAAAAGGACGACTTGAGTAATTCAAGGAGAGAAGCCGGACACTCTGGGTAGTTGATCCCCACACAGCTTCTTCTTCCTTGCCTTTGTCTTCTCTCCATGTAGCTTCTACCACAGAGCTGCTATAGCAAAGTGCTGTACCTTGGGGTGTGTAGACAACAGAGGTGTATTCTTTAACAGTTCTGGAGGCCAGAAGTACAACTTCCTCCAAATCCTGTAGGGACAGGTCTTCCCTTACCTCTTCCAGCTTGTAGCATCCACAGGCATCCCTTGGTTGGTGACAGAACAATACCCATCTCTACCTCTGCATCCACATGGCAGTGCCCTTGGCCTCTCTGTCTCCACAAGGCCGGCCCCCTCTGAGTCTCTGTCTCCACGTGGCAGTGCCCCCTCTACCTGTCTCCACATGGCCACACCCCCTCTGCCCTCTGTCTCCACGTGGCAGTGCCCTCTGCTCTCTGTCTCCATGTGGCCACGCCCCCTCTGCTCTCTGTCTCCACGTGGCCACACCCCCTCTGCTCTGTCTCCACGTGGCCATGTTCCTCTGTGTCTCTGACTCAACATGGCTGTGTTCTCCCTGTGTCTGTCTCTGTTTAAATTTCCCTCTTCAGAGAAAGACATCAGCTACATTGGATGAAGGGTCCCCCCATTCCAGTAGACTCTTTAATTATAACACATCTGCAATGGCCCTATTTTCAAATAAGGTCACTTACTGAGCTACTCACGTGCCAGGGCTCCAACATACCTTTTGAGGAGACACAGCCTTTTGTAGCATCTCCAAGCACCTCATTCCCTTGCTTATTTCAGGTATCAATGAGCTAAAAATCAGGTGAGAAAACTGTACTTACAATTTTTTTGCAAATGTGAAGTGTAGAGGGAGACTTTGAATAGCTTTATTATGGAAAATACTTCAAAGTATATATATTGGATGATACAAATTTCATGAAATCCTCATGCTCCCAAACACAGTTTCTGGAGCTTCATCTGTACCAGTGGTCATAAATACAGCTGTGAGCCAACCTCATGGCTATTAGAATGAGTAACAATGTGTGTTTTAGTCATTCCTATACACTTTGAACAAGAAGCCAATTCTATATTTAAAAATCTATGAATGCATAAATACAAAATACAGCGATCTTGAGGGGGCTAAATTCTATGCAATTTACTCACCCCCTCTTTGCAGTAAGAATGCGTTACAAACACAGACAATGTAGCCTAATCATATGTACCCTTATGTTAATTCAAGATAGATACATTTTTAAAAATTTAACACAAACTTAAATATACAGTTGACCCTCAAACAACACAAGTTTGACTTACATGCTGAGTTTCTTCTACTCTGCCACTTCTGAGACACCAGACCAAGTGCCCCCCCCCCGCCACCCCACTCTAACCTCGCCCAGCCTGCTCAGTTTGCAGACTGATATGAGGACCTTTATGACAACCCCCTTCCACTTGATGAGTAGGAAATATATTTTCTCTTCAAACAAACAAACACTCTCAAAATATTTGCTTTCTACAAATAACTCAGGTGTAGCACGTTCCATTGTTTTTATTAGAATTTTCTTGTTGCAAAAAATTGGAAGAATTGCTAACTCTAAAGTGTCATTTGGAGTGTGGTATGCTGATACAATTCGCATGTACAGGGAGTTAGACTGAGACTATGGGTGGTGTCAGATGAAAGGACGTTGGACTAACCCCTCCATTCTTCCCAGAGAAAACGTGTGGCACCAACATGCAGCAAACGGGCGTCTGAGGCTGAGTCTTCATGAGGGGGCTGCCTTCACCACTCTTCAGAAGGACTTCCTTATTCCCTCATTATCTCTATGGCCATTCTATAATATCCTTATCAAACATTTAACACACTTTTAAAATCTCACACTAAAACATTGGCTACATGAGAGGAATTCACGAATTTTAACCCTTAATACTACCTGAATATATAATCTTATTAATACTATAACAAATTAATGCTTGTAATTGGTGTTTTATCTACTTATCAAGACTCTAAAAGTTATTCATTATCATAATACTAGTTAAAGAGGAATATTTGATAAATATTTGAAAAACTAAACACCAATAAAGGAATCCTTAGATGATAAGGTTGGAGGCTTATTTCTAAAGTGAGATATATTTTAAGATAGTTATAGGATAAAAGTGGATTAGAAAATGGTACTCTTTTAAAGCATGAAGTTTCAACTATTTTCTAAGAAACTGGTAAAACATAGAAACCAACAATCAGATGAGTTGATTATGAATATCACTCCAGGTAACAAAGAAGGGTGAATACAAGTTCTCGTAACCCTGGAATTCCAAGGGAGGGAAAGTGTTGGGCATCCAGGACTCGGCAGAAACGGAAGTCACCACATGCAGGAAAGCGTGGTCTCAGGCCAGCACCAAGCTTCCTCCCCTCATCCTGCCAAACCCTACAAGATACTTCCCGTGAAGAACCTAATAGCGGTATCAGAATGCATGTAACTTCAGAAGGAATGTTTACAAACATGGCACAGGTGGAAAGACAAGTAAGCACACACTCGGTAAGCATTTCCACAAGTTTCTATTCTCAACACAGTACAGACCATAGGTGGGCCACACAGTCCATTTTTAATAATGAAAACTATTTTAAAGCATAAATACTCAAAAGAGATAATACAACTTACAACTCAAGCCAAAAGCCAAGCATCAAAAAGGACCACGAGCTGATAAATGTGTCAACGATTATTAGTGTTACGTTAGACACCACTCAATCTTCGCTTCCTTGATATCAGATGTGAGACCATGGTGCACCCCTCCACCCATGCAGCTCCCTAATACCAGCTTCAGACCGAGACCATACAGTGTTCTTGAATCCAAAGCGTACAAAAACTTAAACGCTTCCTGGGGAGCATCCTGATTTCCCCATCTTGCCCACTTCTGAAAGCCACATCCAGCAAATATGGTTCACATCCCTTTATTCAAGAAGCTCAGGGGATCCAGGTACGCAGCCTCTGATGCAGAGCAGAAACTCAGTCCACACTTATTCTAGAAAAAGGGAATAAATGGATGAATCCTCATCAAGATTTAAACATGAAGGTACACGTTCCCAGCTCTGGGGAGCTTATATTGTATAGAAGGAGAAAATACAAAGAAGGTGACACTCACTTTATACAACTGATATGTTTATAAGCATACATTTTAAAAAATTAAGGTGTATAAGAAATCCATATTTTCATTTTATAAGACTATTCGAATTACATTTTTCCTGACTACAAATGTAGGTAAATAGCTGACCTCTATAGCTGACCATTACTAACATTTTTTCATACTTCCTTCTATACTCTTTTCTACAAGCATTTGCATATTTATTTATATAATTGAGATTATATTATTATTTAAATAGCTTTGCATGCTGTTTATTTTACTTGCTAATTTTATTGGCTGTGTAAACTCAGTGGATTATTGTATGAATGCTGCTAACTTATGAGTGGCCTCCTGTCATTTGAATTTTTCAGCACATTTCTTTAATACTGTATAACAAACTATTGGGTGGATATATAATAATTGAATTAATTGTTCTACTCATGAGTTCTTCTAATATTTCACTGTTATAATTAAAATGACACTTTCTATGTAGATCTTTACCTGCATTTCTGATTATTTGCTTAACTTAGTTCCCTAAAGTTTCTGGGGTCAAACTTGTACTGTTTTTTTAAAGGAAGACATCAAATTGATGAATCGTTCAGATAGCTGAGGAATATATTCTACAACATAGTTGTTGAGGGCTTTAATGCAATAACAATCTGTTCAGGATCTACACACAGGGTGAATTCACACTGTCTTCTTTGCCCAGAATGTTTACGAACATGAGCAGATGTAGGGAGGAGCAGTGATCTTTATTGATTTCTGTGCTCCAGGCATTTTGCATATTACTTTATTTAACCCCCCCTCACCCATATTCCTATGAGCTGGATGAGAAATCTGAGTTCTGGCAAGGTCATATAATCCGGGGACTCAGGTCACACACACCCCCAGCTTTCCTGACTCCCAGTGCCACCCGCTTTCCTGTGCATCGGCCCAGATGGCTTTTATACAGTCTGGATGGAAAGGATTAGAGTAGGAACTGCACTCATCGGCTCTCGGTTCTCTGTGCAACAGAGCTGCCTCCTGTGTCTGGACACCTGCAGAGCCCCGGCAGCAGGGGTGGCAGGGAGGTGGATGTTTGCTTCTTGGGGTCTTCAACCCAGGCAGGCAAACCAGAGAGAAATAGGAACACCTCTTAAGTAACCAACCCCCTGTGCAAGGACAGAAATGCTCACAGAAGAGTGATGACACAGGGCAGGATGGAGCAAGCCATCTCCTTCTAAGAGGAGAGAGGATGGGGGGGCTCTGTCTTGGGATAAATTTTTGAAAAACGGTTGAATTTCAAGAGGAGAAGAGGATTTCTGACACCAAGCACTGAAGGCCTAAAGGCACACAAGTTCAGACTTGGCTCCTTTTGTGTATAGTTCGGGAAGATAGGGAAGGCAAAGAATGGAATAGAAAGATAGTCTTAGATGGGAGAAGGGTTTAAAAATTGATGAATTCCAAGACCTTTAACGCATATGAAATATTTTCCAACAGGACCCTAAGGAAATTTTAAACCAAAGTTAAAGTGAAATTAGGTGATTTTTTTTAAACATGGTTATTTGAGAAGTCAAACAATGCCCATTATTATAACTGATACAGATATATTGACTTCTGTTAGTTTAATTTGCCAAAACATTTGCAAGATTTTTATGAAAACTCCACTAAGAAACGATAATATATTATATTTGAATTTCCTCCTCCCTTTCTTTTCTTAGCTGGTTCCAAAAATAATGTGATGTGCCTCTGTATTTTTAACTTGAGAAGAGGCTATTCTGGGGTATTCTTTTTTATTTTATTTTTATTTTAATGAAAGAAAATGAAAGTCAAATTTGAGACAAGAAATTTCTGTCTTAAAAGGTCAGGTCTATTTTTACTTGCCTTCTGGATTTTTTTAGATCCAAAATTTCAGTGTCTTTGAGAACAGTTTGTAAATTCACTCTTTTTGGGAACACTGGAATTTGTTACAATTGGCTTAAAAATACAGTCTGGAGATTCATGCACAGGTTCCACAACAGCCTTTGGGAGGAATTTGTCTTTGCTTTCTTGTTTGAAACATTGAGACCTTTCTATTAGTTTTCTTTTCTCTTTGTGTTAATGAACATAAAGAAAATTGATATTAAAGCAATTTTATAAAAGAATCAGTCTCCATGGACAAAATCTCTTTAACATTCTTTGTGTTTGCAGTTCATTTTAAAATTTTCTTAGGTTTTTGTTCTAGGGCCCTTTGGGAGAGTGCATGGGTGGGCAGATACTGGTATTTACAGTGTGATTGGGTCGTGTGATGGTGTATTTGCCTTATTAAAAGCCCCCAAGTTACGCCCTGCCATGGCCCTCATACCCCATCAGCCATCAATTTGCAATGTCAAATCCCATTACCAGCTCACTCCCCTAAGTCCCTTCTACACTGCCCCACTGTGCCTGTGGACATTAGACATCCCCACAAAGGCCTCCGGCTCCAGGTCACCCACCAGCAGCATCGGCTCCTTCACCAAGGTGACATTTACAATTTTACATTTTAACTTAACAGACAGATTTTGTTGACCTAGTCTTCATTGTCTCCACATCTCACCAGAAGAACTCTAAATCAAATTCCAAAATATATACACTGTTCACAAAAATGTGCTAAAAAGATGTTTTAATGTGATGCAATAGCACAGCAAAATTTCACTGAATATCGACCACACAGATAGGAGATGAAGGGGTTTCTCCACAATCTTGCCAAACTTCCAGGAAAAGTCTAACCTTGGGAATTAGAGACATTTAGTTAGATCGGACTTAGTGTTAACACCCACTGTAAGAAAGAGGGCTTCCCGAAGCAAAGGCGTGGTTGGCTGACAGCGGTGGGAGTTTCAGCTGGGCGTGAGGGCGCCCTCAGGTGGGCAGCGGCACGCACAGCAGCGACCGCGTGACAGGTGTATCGGCTCCATCCCCAGGCTCCCGGCGAAAGGCCATGCCCCGACCCAGGAAAACGCTGGTAAGTGATGGGCCCTCATTCACCTACCTACCGCTAGCGCTGTTACCTCTGCGAGTACCGCTGCTACTACTCACCATCATCACTACCGCTTAACAGGCTTGAAACTCTTTATGGAACCCACCTACTTAAACTGGAGGGTCAGAATTGTTGTCCATTCCTGTGTGCCTGCTGGCTGACTTTATAAAAGTCTTTACATTTCATTGTGCTTGAGAAACTGAACTGAATCTCTTGAGGTGCTTGAATGGAATCTCTTGAGGTTTTCAAGAGTTGTATTAGCTTACTTGCCTGCCCAGAAATGTACTCAACCAATAGCTGTCACTGCTGTGTTAGAAGCTGTTTACTTCTTTATTCATTTTTATTTAACAAGCCTTTACATGGATGTAGTAGTGACAAGCATGTTTTCAGTTCCTTATAAACAATGACCCACATAAACCTCTGACTGTCCTTCAGTGGCAGGTTGAATGACTGGATACTTTCTTTTTGTTTGTGTCTGACGTGGCCTGTGAAACAAAGCAACAATGTCTGCTACTGTTGATTTTCTTTTCTTGTCTCTGAATGTCCCTGTTCTGGGGAACATACTTCCAAATTTTATGAAGATATGAATGGATACTTCCAGTGGGAGTTTACACAGAACTCCAGATGAAAACCAGTCACAGTGAGCCTGCGGACGAGGGCCTTGGTGATGAGTGTCGGATGTGTCTGTGAACATTTTCAAGCAATTAGCAGTTAAGTTTTAAGTGCTCAGAACATTTGACTAATACAAATCTGAGAAAATGACATGAAATCCAGGCATATCTGTTTTTGTAATATACGTCAGCATGATCACCATCATGGCTCCAACATAGTGAGCTACTCAACCAGCTGTGTGCCAGGTGACTTTCACAGAAGATCCACTTCAATTCCCTTACTAAGTGAGTGGAAAACTTCTGAGCTAGACGCCCATTTCTCTTGTTGACTCTCTCTTACTTCACACCTGTATCTTATACTTTACTCATCTTTTACAAATGCAAGTTCATATTACATCCTTTAACAACCATCTCCCTGAGGGTTAATTTCAAAAAGATTTGTCTATGGCATAAACAAAATACTGCTGCAAAGCACGTTACATTAGCACAATATTCTGGAAATGCATGTAAATAGCAAAATGAAAGAGTTAAGACACCAAATTCATCATAATTATTCAGAGTCTGTGAACTAAGAGAAGGTGGGATATCTGTTAAAGATTTTAGAGGTAAATTGTGACATCAGAGTAAAATTTTGCAAATGAGCTCCCAAGACCCAGTCTCTTAATGAGTCAGAAACAGCTGTGTGCTCACATGGCCTCTTGAGGACAGAAGACCAAATGTTGGGCTAAGCTTGTTTCCTTGGAAACACGGTGCTTCTTCAGTACAGCACAGGGCCGGCAACATGTCACAGATTTTCCAGGTACCTGCTGTGTCTCTCTAGAAATCTGCTTTATGAACTGTGCTTAATTTAAACAAAAAAAGCAAAGAGAATCATTCAAGTTTTAGGTATCCTCTTCAGAAAGTCCTACCATTGCTTAAACTCCATTTAACAAAGAGCATCCATCATATACCAGGCTCTATGCCAGAGGTCAGAAAGCGAGCAGAGGACGGAGGAGGGCGTGGCCCCTCTCCCGTTGCAGTTCACCATGCTCTAACCATCTAGAAAGTCTTTTCCATCGGCACTCCTGGCACTGTTTGCTTTGTACTCATTTCCACTTAGTTTCAGTTCCTGGCTCATCTTTTCTAGCGTGGGAGATTCATGATGCCCACAGGCATATCCCATGCACCTAGTCACATTTCTTTTATGTGGCACAGTAACATCATTGAACGGGATGCTCTTTCAGCCCTGCCCATCATTTGGAACGAGGGGAGCTTTGCATCACGCCTCACAGTGGCCCTTCAGAAGCACAGGAGGAGGACAGCAACATTCCTTCCTCACAGAGATTGAAGGACGTGATGTGGGAGAAACAGAACAAAATCTTTGCTGCATTTGAAAAAACTTTTGTCATGTATCCACACTATAGTCATAGATCTAGAAGATCTAGGACCTAGGAAATATAAAAAGATTTATGACTATTGTGGTGACAGTAAGGTTGTAATTTGGTTCAACAGAAAATATGCTTTATTGAAGTTGAGCTGTTCAGTTTCCTTCAGTGAACAGCAGGCTCCTATCTACAGGAGATGAAAATGTCGGGGACACCCAAGTGTACAGATCAGAGCCCAGGCCTAACTCCCAGGAACTAAGAATCTGGGAGTGCAGGTAGTCTACTAAAAAGACAATTTTGTACTGAGTGATATCAAAATTTCTGAGAGTATTGAGCACAGGTAGATGCTAGGAGAATGGGTCATTTACCCATTTAACTTGGATCATAAGAGCCATCTTACCATCTTATCCTTCTGAGACAGGGTGGACATAAAGTTCATATTCAATTAAAGTATTTTAAATTTAAAGTATTTACTTTTTTAAAGTATTTAAAATACTTTAATTGCACATGAACTTTATGTCCACCCTGTATATGTATGTGTGTGTGTATGATTCATGTGTAAATTTAGAAGCTATGCTATTTATCAATAACTAATATCATAATCACTGGTATCATCTTGGGATAAGCATTAGTAATACATGCTCAAAATAGACCTCAATAAAAAAAGCTTCATGTATTGATATGAGGAAAGATTTTTAAAATAAGACCCCAGAAGCACAGGCAACAAAAGCAAACACACACAAATGGGATTATATAAAATTAAAAATATTCTGTACATCAAAGGAAACAGTCAACAGAATAAAGAGACAACCCAGCAAATGGAAGAAGATGTGTGCAGATCATATAGCTGACAAGGAAGCATATCCAGAATACACAAGTAACTCAAACAACTCAGTTACAAGAAAACAAATAACCTAATTAAAAATGGTCAACAATCCTGAACAGACATTTTACAAAGGAAGACACACAGATGGCCAACAGGTACAGAATAAAAAGCTCAAAATGAATGGTCAGAGAAATGCAAATTAAAACCACAATGAGCTATGGTCTCATATCTGTTAGAATGGCAAGTATTAATGAAACGGATGCTGACCAGAGCTGGTGAAGATGTAAGGCAAGGTGCCCCTGTGCACTATTGGTGGGAATGTACATTATCACAGTCGTTATGGAAAACGGTATGGAATCTCCTCAGAAAACCAAGAATAGAACTGCCATAGGATCCAGCAGTCTCACAAGTGGATGCAAATCCACATGAAATGACATCAGAGAGTTTAAGAGCTGTCTGCACCTTTTCCACATTTACCGCAGTACTGTCCACACCAGCCAAGGCGTGGAGCAGCCCAAGTCCATGAAATGACGCGTGAATAATGAAAATGTGGCACACACACAATGCAATATTACTCAAACCTAAAAAACAATAAAACCCTTGCATTTGCAACAACATGGGTGAACCTAAAAGACATTATACTAAATAAAATACGGCAGACAGAGACACGCGAATATTCCATTATCGGTCACCCTCATGTGGAATCTAGAAAGTCTAATTCATAGACGCGAAGGGTAGAATGAATGGTGATTACTTGTGGCTAAAGGGAAGGAGACTGGGGAATAAACTTGAGAGATGAATTGTCCAATGGAGTGGCCATAATTAACAACGATGTTTTGTATACTTGAAAGTCCCTACGAGTAGATTTTAAGTGTTTTCATCACAAATATGATAGGATGTGAGGTCACATATTTCTAAATAGGTTGGTTCCACAAGGCACACAAATTTTAGAACAGGATACTCGGGGGATATACATCATAAATATATATAATTTTTATTTGCCCATTAAAACATATGTGTAAAAATCAGGTCTCAACAGTTCATCTGGGACGCTACTTTGCTCTGAATCCTAGATTCAAGTGGCAGGGTCTCTTTCCCCCATCCCTTGCCTCTGGATGATCTGTGACTTGCTCTGACCCATAGGCCAGATGGACAGGATACTAAAAAAACAAGCTGGAATTTAAGATAACCTAGTAAGACGGATCGTGGATAGGATTAAAACAATACATGGGGAACACTGAGGTTTTATAGATTGAAAAGCTATTTATAAATAATGGGAAAGGAAATTCTGGATTTGAGCTGTTCCGAGGGGAAAACTCTGAGGCTGAGAGTGGAGGATGACGGAAGGATAGCCGGGCATCAAGTTCAGGTTTGGGATGCACCAAATGAGTGACACTGACCATTGGGAAAAGGCCTTATGTTTCTGGCACAACATGGACTTTCACCAGTCTTAAGGTGGCATTAGTTCTCATAGGAGGTTTCTTTGATCCTGAGATGTAGTTACACCCTTCATGGAGGCCTGGAGCCTGCTCTGCATCTTCCCTCCCTGAGCCTGTTTATTCGTACTGAGAGCTGGTTCAGAAATGCCGCCTGTAACACGACCAGAGAGATGCCTCCTGGAAGTGCTCACTCATGCGTAGGGCGGTCACTGTGGGTCTAGTGATGTCAACCATAATTTTAAATGACATAACTCAGGTTCTCAGCTGTTGTGGCTCTGGTGAGTGAAGCACTTATTCTCTAAAAAATAGCAATTTCAGAACAGTCCATTTTCACTGAATTATGAATGGGATTAGAATATCAGCCTCTGACCTATTTAAGTGTTTAGGTGATGTGTGATTATATTTCCTCTAAGAAATAACTAAATATTTCTTTGAATAACAGTGCTATGACCCAGGATTAAGGCTGATTGGACATAAAAAAAAAAAAAAGAAAAAAACAGGTTAAGTCTAAACAGTAGCTTAAATGCTTCAGGGTGTATTTTAAAAACTGCCTCCAAATGTCTGGTCATAAATAATTTCACAGTAAATACTGGCAATACTTTTAGTCCCTACATACTGAGAGCTTGAGTATTAAACTGTTTCATGAGAATATTATTTGTATTTCTTAATACAAATGTGTTACATTTGCATAATAATCACTTCCACATTCAGTTTTGATTGATGAACAAAGTGTATATTTACCCTCTCATCTTAAACAACTTAAGTAATGGACAAAATATATGTAATAGTGATTTATAGATCAGGTAAACAGAATCCTGAATAAGGAAAACAAACAAGGTTATATCTGTGTTTTCCCTAGTCTGGGGAGAGGTCCCCAGCCACCGTGAAGGGAGAAATAACCCAACCAGCCTGATGGTCTCTCCACTGAGTTGAGAACAGAGTTTCAAGTTCAAGGAGACAAGAAGCTAGCATTTATAGGGTAAAATCCTAGAGGAAGATGCTGTAGTAAGAAGACAGATCCTGAGCTATGCACAGGGGCCTTCAAGTCTTTTGTTGAGCACTATTTGGCCAAGCTGGGGCAAGAACCATTAGAGAGGGGCAGGCAGAGGGCTGGAGCTAACAGAGCTGGGGGTAGCTTCTGTTCCCACCAGGCAGCAGAATCTGAGACACAAGGAATCAAGTGGGGACCAGAGAGTTGTATTTATATTGGCTTATTAAAGGAGCCAAATCACCTGCCGGCTGGAACCATACAAACAAGAACCCCATGAACCCAAATAACTCAACTATACCCCAGTAAAGAGTCCAATAATATTAAGAGAAAATTGAAAACCTCAGTACCCAACCATATAACATTCAAAATGTCTAGCATCCAATAAAAACATTACTAAACGTGTCAAGGTGTATGTGTGTGTGTGTATATACACACATATATACATACATATATATGCAAATATATGTGTGCATATATATGGAGAAATCCACAGAAATAGTCCAGGAAATAAATAAATGACATAGATAATAGAATTAAATGACAAGGAAATTAAAAAAAAATCTATATATGTACCATTTGCTCAGGAAGATAGAGAAAAGGATGAGGTTAGAGGAAAGAAATAGAAGATATAAATTCTACCCAAGTAAAATTTTAGGATACGAGACAGTCAATATCTAAAATAAAATATCTAAAATATCTAAAATATCTAGTATCACTAGATGGGAGGGTTAGCAGATTGGGAAATGAGGAAAAGGCACTGGCACACTCAAAGACAGCAATAAAAACCATACAAAATGGGGGTGGTGCCTGTGGCTCAGTGAGTAGGGCGCCGGCCCCATATACCAAGGGTGGTGGGTTCAAACCTGACCCCGGCCAAACTGCAACAAAAAATAGCCGGGCGTTGTGGTGGGTGCCTGTAGTCCCAGCTACTCAGGAGGCTGAGGCAAGAGAATCACCTAAGCCTGGGAGTTGGAGGTTGCTGTGAGCTGCTCTACCGAGGGTGATAAACTGAGACTCTCTTAAAAAAAAAAAACTAAAAAGAAAAAGAAACTATACAAAATGGAATATAA
>CAUYRH010157273.1:0-20138 GCA_963574655.1 Perodicticus potto | reverse complement strand
GGAAATGGGGGTTCCACATTTAGTCCTAAGTGTAAAGTGAAGGAGACACCAAGGCACAGGTGTCTCCTCGGCAGTTGTCCAGCCTTTTTGGCTATTGGAGCCTCTGGTGGGGGTTGGAGGTCCCCTTCCTTGCCTGTCATCCAGCCCACTGGCTCTTTAGCTGGCTGCCGCAGCACCAACACTGCCAAGGAGGAGGCGGCAGGTCTGCCAGCTCCGCTGAGCTGGCTAGGGTGCCAGATGTCCTGCATCGATTCTCCCTCTCTGAGTAGAAACCCTAACTGCTGTTAGGGAAAAGGGGCGAAGACTCGATCTAACTGCTTCCTGCTGAATCGGGCGATGATAGAAGGGGGCAGTTAGGGTTTCTCCAGAGGGAGAGTGATACAGGGGTTCATGGACTGGAACCATCTTTGTTGCATGTGGCTTGATGACCTTTCTGGAAAACATAAATCTGGTTAGTGTAATCAGTAATAGGCAAAGATAGAACAGCGTCTGGTCAGAAGCATTTATTCAGTGATGCTAAAAGAAAACCATATTAGGATTTTTCTTGCTGATTCCTAAATAATAACTTCAAACTTTCTTTTGGCTCACAAGTGTAGGTGGTCTGTGGTTGGCTGTGAAAGCAGGGTACTTTTACAGGTTGGGGTCAGAGAGAGAAAGCAGCAAGCAGAGCAGTTGAAAGAGTGAGAGTGGCCCAACTCACCTGTTCTGGGAGAGCAGAGGATGAGGAGGAAGATGCTGCTTATCTTACTCAGGAGCAAACATGGAGTCATGATTGACAATGGGCACCTCGGTGCTACAATTGAACAACCTCAATTGCTCAGCAACCTGAATCAGTTTGGAGGTGGATTCTTTCCCAGAGCTTTCAGAAAGAGGCACAGTCTCACTGGCACCTTGCTTCTGGCCTTTTGAGACTCTAAGTGGAAGATCCTACTAACCCACGCTGCACTGGCCATCTGACCCACAGAACTGGGAGATAATAAAGGGCTGCTGCTTTTAGCTGCTCACTTTGTGGTAATTTGTTATGGCAGCAATAGAAAACAAATACATAGAATTTGAGATTTGAGTGGAGATATATTATATATCCACTACTTTATTTTTTTCTTACATTTAAATGCAACCGATGAAACATCCATGGAATCTCCTCTAATTTTCTTCTGGTAATACAATTCTTTACATAATTTTAGCTCAAAAAGCCCAAAGGCTGCAATTACTAAGGAGGGATAATAAGGTATCTAAAGTATGCTACCGAAAGAAAATTGGACATGTTAATTTTCACGGAGAATCTCCAGTGAATTTCCCAAGGAATCTCATTTTCTAGCACCTCAAAGCAATTTGCAGGGAATGTGCCAGTGGTAAAATCAATTATGAGAGGGTTAGACAATCTATTTCAAAAAAGAGTTCATCACAGCTTCACCTGCAGTAAGATACAAGGACTCTGAGATATGTCACCTTTCTGGACATCACTCTGCATTATTGGGATAGTGACCTTGACCTCATTGGCTAATACTCCTAGCCACTTTAGAGCTGCTTTTCCTTCACACCTTCTCTAATGCAACCTTATACAGAATGTGTTCTTGAGTGTATCTTATCTCTCCCTCTACGTCAGTGGTTCTCAACCTTCCTAATGCCGCGATGTATTTTCATCATTACAAAGGGGTTGCCATCCATAGGTTGAGAACTGCTGTTCTATGATGTATATTTCTTAGTAGCAGAAAGTGTCTCTCACTTATTTACATTCCTGCAAGAACCTAACAGAGGTCTCCAACCCCTGTCTTGCAAGCTGCATCAGATTATGTGAGGACTTTTGCATGGTGTATATCACAAAAAAATATGCACGGACCTTATTTCTGCTCATTGGCTTTCATTAGTGTTAGTGTATTTAGTGAGTGGTCCAAGACAACTCTTCATCTTCAAAAGCAGTGCAGGGAAGCCCATGGGTTGGACATCCCTGGCTAGAACTTGGTTTTCTATAAGACAATTTATAGGAAAAATCGCAGACTCTGTAAACTGAGCCGTCCAGTCCTCTCACCATGTGCCTGAGACTTTGCTGCTCTCTGGGGCTGTATTATGGAACCTGGTCTATGTTTTCTGCTCTCAAGGCTCTCACAGGTGAATGGGGGCACAGATGCACAAACAAAGCTTATGACACAGTGGGACAAGTGTTCTAGACTGATGAGTGTGCACAAAGTTAGAGATATGGAGGTGGGGACCGGCACCTAAGGATTAAACAAAGCTCATACTAAGTTTCATACCTTAATGAATGAGGAGGTGGAGGCAGAAAACAGAAATGAACACAGGCTCTGAGCTGGTCTGGGTGGACTCTGAAAGTGGCAGGAGCAGAGGTGGAGAGTCGTGGAAGGCCTGAGAGGCTTGAGACTTCATGCTGAGGACAGCTGCATGGCTGTGACAGAGATGCAGCTGTCTGCCTTCACCTTTGAAAGAGATGTGTTATGAGGAATCCAGACAGACAGGTGAGAACCAACACCAAACTGTCAAATTTTCAACAGGAAAGAAGTAAGCACACTGTTTGGTGACACAAAACAAAGATGCCAAGCACGGCAGTGGCTGTCTTTGGTGAAGTCAGCTCAGTTCAATGGAAATTGTGTGATGATTGAAATAAATGTGTCTCTATTATAAAAATAAACAAACAGACGTCCCTGTTTCACCTCAGCCTTTTGGTGCCAGCAGAAGCGAATCCATTAACTAAAATCACGGATCAGAGACAATGTGAATTGGCTAGAAGTTAGCTAAGAAAGAGCTCTCCAGCCAAGGGACTCTTAATGAGAGACGTGCTTTTGAAGCCACAGTGAGTGTTAGTTTGAATAGAACCTGGCTGTGATCTTTTCATGTGTTCTTCACAGGTGAGATGAAGACCAAGGAGGATATCTGAAGATGGCAATGAAAGGATGAAAAAGAAATGAAATAAGAAAAGTTGAGGCACAGACAAAGCTTCTCCATGTGAATACAACTCTACAACTTCAACACAAGGGGCCAGTGGGGCACGGAGCTCCTCGTCATCATGCTATTGGGTAGGAAATGACACAGTCCTGAGAACTGTGGTTGACTCACTCAGAAAACTCTGTCTCACTCATACATTTCAACATGTACTAATCAGACATGTCAATGTATTTTAAAAGAAAAAAATGTGCTTATTTAAATAAAATTCTGACTTTTCACCTAAGGAGAGGGAGAACAACTTCAACCTCACTTCAGATGAATGAATGCATGAATGGGTGAGTGGATTCCCAGCTGGTAGTGATCACTGGAACTTAATCCTTCATGAAAATCAGGTATTCCCATCAGAAAAAGTACTAAGATGTTTTATTCATCCATTTTTTAAAATTGTGATTTTAAATTCCTGAGTTGATGAATGTGTCCTCTTGGGAAGCAGCTCTTAGCTCGCTCTTTCTCTGTGTGTCAAGGCTCCTTGGGTAATTGCTTGATAATCAGAAAAATTAAGACATTGAGTGAAGGTCTCAATCATTATCCAGTCAGAAAAACAGACGTGACTTTTGTTATTTAAAACAGAATTTAACACAGAGAATAGGTTATAAAGGTAATGGAAGAACTGAAAGAGCAAGAGGGGAAAGCTATACAAAGAACTCTTAAAACTTGAAAATAGGAAGCAAAATGGCAAGATGAACAAAAGATCTGAGCAGGTGCTTCACCAAAGTAGATACACAGATGGCAAATAAGCATCGGCAAATATCATCCCTGTCATGTGTCATCATGGAACTATAAACTAAAACAACAGGAATGAAAAGCCATTATGTATCTTTTAGAATGGCAAAGGTTCAAAACACTGATGGCATCAAATGCTGGCAAGGATGTGGAGCAACAGGAACTCTCCTTCATTGCTGGTGGGAATGCAAAATGCTACAGTGACTTTGGAAGGCAATTTGGCAATTTCTCTCAACATATGTTCCAGCAGTCATGCTCCTTGGGAAAACGTATGCCTAACAAGCAAACACACACACACACACACACACACACACACTATACATGGATGTTTGCAGCCCCTTTATTTTAATTGTCAAAATTTGGAAGCAACCAAAATGTCCTTCAGTAGGTGAAAAATAAACTGTGGTACATCCAGACAATGGAATATGATTCAGCACTAAACAGAATTAAGCTGTTAAGCCATGAGAACTCATGAAGGAGCCTTAAATACACATCCTAATATTAAGTAAAAGAAGTCAATCCGAAAAGGCTGCATACTCTATGATACTAACTATATGACATTCTAATAGAGGCCAACTATGGATACAGTACAAAGAGCAGTGGTTTCCAGAAGTTACTGGGGGAAGGAGTCTAGGTGGAGCACGGTGGATGTTTAGGGTAGGGAAATTACTCTGCATGGTACTACAGGGGTGGACACATGTCATTGTACATTTGTGAAAACTCTGAGGATGCACACCACCAAAGGTGAACCCGGATGGAGACTATGGACCTTGGCAGGTGAGGCCGGGCCACTGCAGGTTCATCCCGACCAATTTACAGTCTGCGGTATGTTGGTGGTGGAGGAGGCTGTGTGTGGGGAGAGGGACAGAGAATACATGGGAACTCTCTACTTTCTGCTCAGTTTTTCTATGAACCTAAAATGGCTCTGAAAAGTAAAGTCTTTTTTAAACAGGGGAATATATTACTCTAAATCTGTAACTCTAAGAAGTTGCCACTATCCTTGAAGTTGTAAGAGAAAAGGTAGGATGTTTAGAATAGTGTTACCAGAGCCCACAATTCCTGTGCCCCTGATGCTGCTGGAGATCCTACTGCAGTGGAGATGGGAACCACCCCAGAGGAGATGGGCACCACCCCAGTGGAGACCTGAACCACCCCAGTGGAGACGGGAACCACCTCAGTGGACACCGAACCACCCCAGTGGAGACGGGAACCACCCCAGTGGACACCGAACCACCCCAGTGGAGACGGGCACCACCTCAGTGGAGACGGGAACCACCTCAGTGGAGACAGGAACCACCCCACTGGAGACCTGAACCACCCCAGTGGAGACGGGAACCACCCCAGTGGAGACGGGAACCACCTCAGTGGACACCGAACCACCCCAGTGGAGACCTGAACCACCCCACTGGAGACGGGCACCACCCCAGAGGAGACGGGCACCACCCCAGTGGAGACAGGAACCACCTCACTGGAGACCGGACCCACCCCAGTGGAGATGGGAGCCACCCCACTGGAAATGGGAACCACCCCAGTGGAAACCTGAACCACCCCGGTGGAGACGGGAACCACCCCAGTGGAGACCGGACCTGCCCCTGCCAGCACACTCTGCTGGCATCCACATTGCCACTGAAGCTGCCAAGAGCCCTGAGCCCACGGGCCCGTTGCTGTTATCAGGACTGTGCCAGGGGCAGGCCCCAGAGACCTCATCAAGGGGCCACTGCACTTCAGCCTTGTGGATGCCTCCACTGCCAGAAGTGCCACTGGCAGCCGAACAGAAGGAATCTAAACACAACACGACCTCTCCGAGCCTTTCAGTTTGCCAGCGGTACCCCTTCTCCCTTGGCAGAAGCTAACTGGAAAAAGGGAGCTGGAATGAGAGCTGGGATTGCACTTTGCAGACTTCCAGCTCTGCAGAAAAGTCAAAAGGGTGGAAATGGGGCCGACAGTCCACAAATAGTCTGCCTGCACATGTAAGGAAAGATTGCTGAAGTTGATCCCCCTTTTTACTTCTTCTCATCTTATTCCTTCAGACTCAGCATAAAAAGCAAACAATTTAAACACATACACACCTCCTACACCTCCGCCCCCCCCACCCCAATACTGGAGCAGCCAACTCTGCCAGGTGGCTGTCAGCTATTTTGCTTTCGTCATCTCAAATCTTTACAAATCCAGCAAGGTGGACTCTCTTTTTTTTTTTTTTTTTTTTTTTTTTTTACATCCACATTAAATAGGAAACTGTGACTCTGAGAAATCAAGACACTTCTTCAAGGTCAAATAGCTTTTAAAGTGGCAAATGGGTAGGCAATCTCTCTTTCATTTGACATCAAGTTCTGGGCTGTTTTCGTAACTCCTGGAGCTTTTTCCCAATCATGTGCTGAATCTCATCTTTATACTTCTCAAAGTCATCACACGCGTAGCTTGTTTTAAAAGATGTAAACAAACACGAGCAAAATCTCTTTCCCTGGGAACATTAACTCAACCTCATTATTTTTTTCTCCCAGCCTAGATAATGGGTAACAGATAATTTCCGTTGCAAAGAAATGAAAATGAATTAGCTCAAGTATGGCTGATTGCTCTTACCAGTTACCTTCACTTCCTTGTCTAACATTTAGAAACCATCTAGAAACCAGGGCCAAGTGTCCTGGAAACCACCAGCCCCTTGCTGTGCTGGGGTTCACATCCCTCTGTGCAAGGAAGCACAGACAAGTCCTCTCATTTAAACAGGCACAGACAACGCTGATGCTACGGGGCAGGTCACTGATGTGCTAGAAAATCCCAATGCTCACTCAGCATGCGAGTCAAAGAAATTTTGCCGCTTTGTAGTAAAGGTCACTATGTAAAATCCTGCAGGGGCTGGCATTTTTGGTTTCATGTATTTGTGTGGTATGAGGAGAAGAAAGAATGAGTAGGATGTGTGATTCGTGCTTTATAGTGGGCTATTGTGAGAGCTTCAGAAGGAGGATGAGAATGAAAGAAATGCACTTAATGCATTAGCTAAGGCCCTGATTAAAATGGGTGGAATGTTTTTGTTTTACGTGGGTGAAAGAGGTGGGCCTCTTTCTTTTACTTACCACTCCCCGCCCCTCCACACCATGCCATCGGGAGAGGCTGGCTCTCCTGAGAACTACATACTTTTGTCTGCTTTCAACCTCAGTGTCCGTGTCCAGCAATGATAATATGCATTCCATGGATCTAGTCAAGGCATGAACACTATTCACCTCTTTGTCCTTATAAATTCCCAGGGGGTTATGAAGTTGGATAAGGCGGCTTTCCTGTCCTCAGAGAGCTTACAGACTTTGTAGTGGAGAAAAAGAGGAAAGGCTCCAGAAATTGCGATACAAAATGAAATAACCAAGGTACCACAAAAGGAGGAGGAAAAGCGGGGACTGTCATCTCCAGAGAGCTTGTATCTGTCAGGGATTTGATATGGGTTGTCCAGTTTAAGCCTCAGGGCATCCATTAAGGTAGATAGTGTTATCCCCATTTCACAGAAGAGATACATGGGATTCAAAGAACAAAGGAACTTGCCCAGAGTCACCTTGTAAGGAGTCCCTAGGGCTGGGTTTCGGGGGGGTTCTCTGACTCCCACAGTCAGAGGCATCAGGAGCACAGCCCAGTTCTCACCCACACAGAGGGGGCCATGGACAGTAGGAAGAATAAGGCAGTCTTTGGAACTGAACCCCCTGGGGACAAGACTTGAGGGATTTGGAGGCTGGGCAGTGTGGAGGGGACAATTCCAAGATGCAAAGAAACTGCTTCTAAAGGCCGATGCAGGAGGCCTATGTTAAAAGAACACGGGTCCCATTTGGAGGAACAAGCAATGAAAGGGAAGGTCAGAATCCAGAGTGAGCACCAAAGGCTGTGCCAGAACAGAGGAGGGCAGGAGCAGGATGGGTGAAGGGGGAGTTCATGCAAAACGCGTGGAGACCAGCACGTCCAAGGGCTGTGATGAACTAACTGGTCACCTTTGCTCTCAGATCTCCAGTGTGGCTGCCGTTTATAGTTCCCTATCATTTTTGTTACACAGAGGGCATAGCTCTGGAAATTAAGAATTTGACTGATGAACAAAGGCCCAACTTGTTTTTTCCATTGAAGGTAGTTTAAAAGTCTGTCTCCTAGGACCTTCGTTTTACCGATTGTGTTGAATAGTGCAGGGAGATCCTAAGGATATTCTCCAAACCCAAAACTTAATCTGAGATGAGATTCAAGGCAAAAGACAAGCCCCATGTAATACAGATCATCAGAGGCAGAGCCTGTGTGAGAGCCAGGCCTCTAACACCCGTATACCTGGAGGGTCTGACCTGGTCTTCCAGTATTAAAGCAGAGGCAGCGGCCAGTCTCGTGCTCCTCGATGACGGGGAAAGAATCTGAGAAAGGCATCCTGGGTGATCTCCCTTCTGTGCAAAAGACATAGCGTGAACTTACACAAACCTACCTGGTATAGCCCAGTACACTCCTAGCCTGTCAGCCTGTGAGTAATTTGCTGTACTGAATGCTGTGGGGAATCGTAACACAAAGGTATTATTGTGCATCTGAACATAGCTAAACACGGAAAAGGTAATGCCATTGAATGGGGCCACCATCTTCTGCACGCTCTGTTACTGACCGAAATGTTTTTACCCAGTGCACGACTGTAGCTTACTTCCATCCTAAAATGGGCCCTGCTTTTCCTCGTTGAGGAGCAGATAGAGAAAATGCAAGAAAGGAGTAGGCTTCCACCTTCCAGGCGTGCCTCTGACAGTGGAGACCTTTGTTTTAGATGCTGGTCCAGCAACAGACAGAGACTGTGTGCCCATAGCTGGCCGCGTGTGGCAGGAATTGTCCTGTCTCGGGTGAGAGCCCGGCCTCTGTGCACTGCCAGTTGGCAGTCCTGACAGCTGCCTGCAGCACAAACGTCAGGGACAACACTGAGAGAGATGACTAATTCATCTCCCATGGGCAAGTCCCCGCACAGACAGCCCCAGAGACATCTCTGTAAGTTGCCCTTTGTAGTTCTTCACTCTATAGCTAAACGCAGGCTTGTAGACATTTTCTGTAAGTGAGAGCTTTGTGCAAAGCATTTATCTGGGTGGGGGAGGCACGCGGGGCCCAGGACCCTGCAGCTGTGGATGTAGTACACGTGCTGAGGCCCAGGACTGCAGTCCACACGAAAGGAGACTTCATAGCAAACATCACCGTCCTGACGCTTATCAAATATGCCAGACTGTCACACATGCAGACAGAGTGTTTGTCTTCAGAATGACTTTCTAGGGAAGCTACCGTTAAAATATTTCCAGATTTCCTCTCATGTGCTTGTGTAATGACAGAACCCTGAGAACACCCGCCGGAGGGAATCACTCCCTGGTTTAGGAGGCTCCCTTCTCCCGGGTCACTGTTTGACTTTCCAGCTCTGACCCCCCATAACTCTTTGATATTTTTCTTATGCCCTGTTACCCATTTCAGGGGATTTAGGATTACTATTAATTTCCGTATTAGTGAGGAGTGAGATTTTTTTCAGAGTTCTCTATGTGTGTTTCAAACAAGAATTCCAGCATTGAATTACTCATTCATTTATTTATTTAGTTAACCAGTCATGCAGTCACAGTATTTTCCACATACTTCTACTATGAGTTGAATGTCCCCGTCAAAATTCATGTTGAAATCTAATTGCTATTGTAACACTAAGAGGTGGGGCCTTTCACAGGCAAAATTAGGCCAGGAGGATCCTGCCCCCTTCAATGGATGAACTTAGTGATCTCAAGAGTGGGCTCCTGAGGCAAGGGTCAAGTTTAATCCTCTTCCTCTATCCCAGGGCCAGTTTCTGCAATGGCCTGCCCCTCGCCAGATGCTAGCACCATGCTCTTGATCTTCCCAGTCTCCAGAACCACGAGAAAGAAATTCTTCGTTATTACTCACAGTGTCCAGGAATAGCAGCACAATTTCGATGCAATGGGAGCCTGTCAGGTGCTACTCGAGCACTGTAGATGCAGGAGGACATTGACCATTCTAGGTCTCTGCCCGAGTACCCTTATGGAGGCTTTGACTTCACAACTTGGGGCAAATTACTTCACTCCTTTTAACTTCGTTGCCTCGCTGATATCATGGAAGCATCTGTAGTGTGTATTTTATGGGGCTGTTGTGAAGATCAGATAAAATGATGTGGGCCAATTCTTTAGCAAGGGAACTGGCCCATAGTAAGTGTTTAATGAACATTAGCCACCATCATCACCATCATCTAGACTCATTATTATTTCCAATTTTTATCATTATTTTTTGCTTACCTTTTCTCATACGTGGCTAATGAACAAACGGAAATGGATAAGATGAAGCTTTTTATAAAAGATCTACTGACAAGAATAATTCCTCAAGGGACCATGGAAGTTCAAACCGTGGTGGGTAGCATGAGTGGGAGGCCCAGAGGGAGGCCCACAGCTCGACAGGCAGGGGGAGACGCCTCTCTGCACAAGGGGGTTAAATCTGAGAAGGCTAAAGAGGACTAGGCCAGAGGAAGATTCTGGGAGGAGACAGCAACAGAGGGGACAGCGAGAGTGAAAATCGGGGCTCGGAAGGGCCTGGGAATACTCAGGGCACTGAAGAAGGCTGGGGTGACCTGGGTGAGTCGTGGTGGAGGGAAGGAGTTTTCTGGAAGGTGCACAGAGTCAGGCCATTCGTCACCACACAGGGCTGGATGTCACGTTCGGGCTCTTGGATTTTATCTTATGTGCAAAGTTTTGAATCAGAGGTGCGGTGTAACTGCATCAGTGTTTTAAGCAAGGCTTTCCCAGATTGTGGTGTGGGTAGAGGCTGTAGGAAAGCAAGTTGGGCGCAAACACACCGCTCAGGAGGCTGCCTTGGCAGTCTGGAAATGAAATGAGGGTGCCTTTGGCTAAGGGACAGACCGGAGTTGGGGACATTGGATGCATAGGATAGGCATTTTGGAGCTAGAAATGTCAGGACTTGGTGATGAATGGGAGCAGGGAGTGACAGAGATGTTATCTGAAGTGTGCCAGTATGGTCGTCGTGCTCCCTCTGTCTCAGCTCTGCAACATGGTGACACGTGTATTGCTGCAAACATGTTTATAGACAGAGAAAGTTAAAGACGGTTGACTGTGCTGGTCTGGAGCCTTCTATGAGCTGAATCCAATTATCTTCTGGCCAATTTTCTTAACAATTCCCACGAGAACAGTCCCAGACATCAAATATCCCAAGCTATTGCCACATCCACTTATTTCTCTTTGCCAAATGTATGTTTTTGAATATTTCTTCAGTTCAGCCACTGGACACACTATCCTTCCTCTGGCTCTATAGACTGCTTCCAAGTGCTCTGCTTTTAGGCCCAGCAAAAATACCACCTCCTCTGGCTGACCCCTCTTGAGTCTTGCTGACCCCCAAGAGCAGTCAGTACTCTCTCCATTCTGATTAAACCCCTTGTCCCTTTTTGTTGTATTATTTGCATATAATACAAAAGTTAGCAGCATGGACTGAGGTTTCAGACTGGATTCAATCCTGGCTTTCCCTCATATTAACTTCATGACTCAGAGAAGGTTACTTAGTTCCTTTGAACCTTACTGATATAGTGGAAATATTATCAGTGCATATTTCATGGGATAATTTTAAGGACCAGATAGAACAGTATAGGCCAATTGTTTAACATGGTAGCTGGCACATAGTAAGTATTCCATGAATCAGCCATTATCATCACCATCACCATCATCATACAATCATTATTATTTCAAGCTTTTGTAATTAATCTTTGCTCTTTCCTCGAATGTGGCTACACTGAGCATTTCTCATGGAAGAGATCCGACATTTATTCTGGTGTCCCTGACACCTAGTAACAATGTCTAGAATATCCATGAATAAATGAATTAAAGCAAGAATAACTGGAAACTGACAAGATGATGCTTTTCATAAGGTAAACGGGACCAAAAAATATACTTGAGAAGGAAAGCAGGAAACCAGTTATTCCCCTTTAACCCAAATACAATTTTTATTATGAAACCTAAAATTTATTACCAGGAAAGTGACACATGTCTCCTGTTCTCTAAAGCCACTGCCTGTGGGAAACAAACAGGAAATCCCACTGCATTCCTACTTTTAAAATGGAATCCCTAATTTCCCCTCACATGCTAAAAATCAGTTGAGGCTGGTGGGAGCCTGTCGCTGGTTGGGCTAGAGGTGGAGTAAAGAGAATGGCTTAAAAACAAAATTAACATGTCTTCAGCACCTTTCTCCAGAAATGAAAATAAGTGAGACCGTCCTGTCACACACATTGCACGGAATGGCAAGGTCAGGGGCAGTGTTTCTAGTTGTCTCTCAACAAAGGTTTATGCTTGAACGTGAATCCTAAAATCTCTGGTTAGCATGATGTCATTGTACAATGGCTGAACCCACATACAAGAATTTTTGTGACTGTTCAGCATAAGAGAAGATGTTCGTCCCTAAACAGGGCAGGTCCTAGCAAGGCAAATGGGGCTTTGTTTGGCCAGGTGGCTTGATAGGAAAGTTTCAGTATTGAGGTAGAGCAAAGCGGAACTGCCTGGTCTAGTACAGGACAGAAGCACTGGGCAGGCATATGAAGACAAAAGGCAGCATGAGGGCAGCAGGCAAGGAAGGGAGAGGGAGAAGGAAGGGTGAGAACCTCCACTCGACCCCACGGAGCAAAATCTGCGGCACCTCAGAGATGTCGGAGGAAGATTTCAATTTGCTGTTGGCTGGGCCAACCGCAGCCCTTCGCCTGCTCTATGCAATCTCTAGTAAATTATATATTGCTGCGGCGTGCTCTCGTGTGAATGGATTATTTCAGGGGGAAGCAGCTCTCTGAAGGAAACCAGAAAGATAGTTATTTTTTTCTCTTTTGAGAAAGTAGGAAGACCCATTTTTAAATGAGAGGAAATAAGAGATTACAGGGTTCAGTGCTTCCCAAGCAAGAAAAGTCTTTGTGTGGTTTCTTCATAGGGGGAAGGAATAAGAAAAAGAAAAGAGGGGATAAAACAAGGGAAACTATATATATATACACATGTAATCATCATCAGTATTCTCCGCAGCGTCAGTTTCTTTATCAAACTATCTGACCTAATATGTAGATTACACAGGGAAGAAAAATCCACGTGCAGACTCAGTGGGAAGGGCCAACACGATGTCTACCAGCACACCGGCCTGGAACCTGGGGTCTCCTCCTTTGGTATGGGCCTGACTGTAAGAAAAAAAAAATCTTAATGGAGATGGTTGTTTAAAATAGAGTTATATTAAGGTGGTAACAATTAATGCTTAGCGAGGAGATGGAGAACCCCAGGCTGCAGGGATCATGGGCAGCTGCTTCTTATCCACTGGTATTATTGAGGGGCTCATTTTAAAATGTTCATACTCGTGCTAAATCAATTGTTAAATATTTTAAATATCGTCTTGCCTGGACATCTATTTTTTGAAGCTTATTTTACAGCAAGGTGCACTTTCTCACGTTACCTGGCCTTGGGCCTTTCCTACTTTTCTCTATATCCTTATCTCTTTTAGCCCCAGGGGTTTTGACATTGAAGTGGCAGCTAACAGTCTACAGATTCGGTGGGTCTATTTTCACCATTAAGAGTAAAAACCTACCTCTTAAGTTCCCATCTCCTCAAAACAGAAAACAACACACACACACACACACATACACACACATACACGCAATGATGAGTCAGATAATACAGGCTCTAAGTAGAGAAAACCTTCATCATTGGAGCCCTACTTCTTTGGAGTGGTTAAGACATTTTACTTGCAAGTGACAGAAATCAGTTCAGGTTGCCTAGCAAACCAAAACAGAAATAGACTTTTGAACCACCAAGGTAGGCATAACTGTGTCCAGATGAAGTTCTCACCTGAGGCGATACCACTTCCTTAGGGACTATTTGGAAACACAGAGTAGAAGCTTTGCTTATCACAACTGGGGGTTCTTAGAGAATCTGGGGGCTAAGGATGTACATGTGTGCCCAGGGGCACAACATTGCACCCGAGAAGGTATTTTCTTACCCAGAATGTAGCTCTGCCTTTGAGACAAGACACTCTGATCCAGGCAATGAGAGCACTTCACCGAGAACCTCTGTCTCTGGGCTTTACTTTGTGCACGCGGTTGCTCTGTTCCCAGGTGGGATCACTGTAGGTATGGGTAAAATAGGGATGCACAGCCTCAGGCTGCCAGGGCAGCAATGCCAGCAGAAGCCAGCGTGTCTTTCCAGTTTGCTTTAGTAGGAATCGAGACTCCTCAGAGTAAGATTGTCGCAGCCTGAGTTACTGAAAAGCCCTGTAGGGTGGAGGGATGCTATGTTGTGGCTGCCCAGGCTTGGGAAACTCATCTCCCTGTAGCAGAGGTGCTCAACCTGTGGGTTGCGACCCCTTTGTAACAATGAAAATACATCAGGGCATTAGGAAGGTCGAGAACCAGAGCCAGCGATCAGGACAGCCTTACCCAACCCTGAGGCCCTGAGAGGGACGGACGGGGCTCCCACACAGCGATAGAATGGATGAATGGATGTCGCAAGGCAAAAACTACACAGGTTTGCTTTGGTTTTGGTCTAATTTCCTGATTCTCTTCAGTCACATACATTTCATGATTCCCTCGTACACAGACCCAGATACCTTTGAATTTTTGCACACATTGTTTTCACACCCTCAGTTGTCTGTGATCATCTCCTTTTGTTTGGTAAACTTTAATTCTGCCTCAGAACCAAAATATCAGCTCTTCTGGGAAGCTCTCTTTAGCTGTCCCCACTAAACTTCTACCCGGCTCTAGTGTGCACACAGAGCATTTTGTGCATGAAAAGAGGCAACTGAATTAATGAGCAAGGATAAGAAGCTGAACTTTTTGAAAACGGAAGGCACAATGGTGCTGATCAAACAGCATCAAATCAGCAAATGTCCACTGAGTGCTCACAGCGCACGAGGGTCCCCACGCAGAACTTTGCCAACCCTGTGTGTGCAGATGTTTAGAATCACGGGCTTTTAAGCTCTTGGTTTCTTAAAGCTTATCTGGCTCAACCACTTCCCTATTCAGATCAGGAAACTGAGGCTGAAGTGGGTTTCTTTCTAGCTCTTACAGTATATGATCTGGGCCACCAAAAGGAAGGAAAGGTTGACCCAATTCTAGGCCGAAAAGCCACAGCTATGTAGCTTAAACTTCCTGTTTCAAATGCCATGCCAGGATAAAGTTCCTGTTGACAGTGCCAACGACCACTCCAGAGAGACAATGAGAATCGACACCAACCCACCCACTGCCCTTCCAATTTTTCTCTCTCTCCTTTCTCTTTCTCCCTTTCTTCTTTCTATTCTCTGTCTTTGGGAGAAATAGAAAACAGAAAAGTGAGTGGCAGGCGCGGGCACTGTGGCCATGATTCATCCTCTTTTTTCCTGCCTTGCTGACGTGTCTGTAGAAGTACACTGTTTATGAGTCACCACAAAGCGAAAAGACATAATACATTTTCCTGGGAACTCAGAACGTGCAAATAGAGCATATATCCAATGCACAGGAATTATGAGGACGTATGTTTTAAAGCAAAGGGATAAAGGGGACTCACACTTTGTAGCAAAAGTCCTTTCTGTTTTTGTGGCAATACCTACATTGGCATTGTCTTTTGAAAGTGTCAGAATTGGTTAGAAATAGAACTACGTGAATCCTGCGGAGATTTGTCTGGATTCCTGCCAGGTATACTCAGGCACAATCATATATAATAGAAATCATTCCATAAAATCTTGTTTATGAAAACATGCCCAGGCCCCATCCTTTCTGCTGGGCACGCCTTGTGCTGCTTTCCATCCTGTCTCTGCACCGAGGCTTTCTCAGGGGATTTGACCCACTCATCTCTTTTCCACCTGTTTCATTTACATCTTTCTTGTGAACATTTATTGCCTTGTTCAGAAGGGGTCTTGTAAGATAGTATCCTGCCTTCCCAGCCTACCACCCAGGCCCTTCTTATCTGATCCAAACCATCCATACGATGGCCAAGCATTCTTGATAAATAGATAGCCTACGCCAGGTGTTGTTTCAGTTATAGGGTCCCTAAGCTGAACCCGAGTGGGTGCACATTCCAGGGGGAGTGCCCAACCATTAACAAGTCAATAGGTGAGTGATACGAAGAAAATAAAATCAGGCAGTGTGGTAAGAAGTACCTGGAGTGGATGGTGTGTAATAGCTCTCGGCTGTCCTGGGAAGGTGATATTGAAAGCCCAGGTCACCTCTGGAGACATCTAAGAACCATCTCTCCAAATAGAAGGAGAAGCTAAGGTCAATTCACTGAGTTGTGAAAGAACTTAGTATGTTTGAAGAATAAAAATTAAAAAGTGATATATTAGAATACATTAGTAAGAGAAAGAGGTAAGCAGAAGTCCCATCATGACACATCTTGAAGCCACAGAAAGAAGGAAGTTGAGGTTTTATTGGAGGACCATAGAAAGTCACGATCCAGTTTTCAATATGAGTGTAACGTTTTACAGTTTTTAAGGATTTATGCTGGCCTGTCTGTGGGCAATGGACTATATGGTAAGCAGCCTTGTATACGTGGCTCCCACTGGTCCCTACCTCCCGGTGTTCACACCTCCTGGTGCGATCTCTGTGTGTGGGTCTGCTGGCCCAAATGACTTGTTTCTAATTAAGTGAACATGGCAAAGAAGGGGATGCTACTTTGTGAAAAGACTTTGGCTTTCATCTTTCTCTTTCTGTATCATCCTTTCTCTGTCTGTCTTTCTCTCCCTCTGAGAGACATCTAATTCCATGTTATGAGCTGCCAGATGGAGAGACTCCCCTAAAATAATCTGAATTACTCTGGCTAACAGCCATCTAAAATCATTGCCCACAACCATGAGAGTGAGCTTGGAAGTTGTGTTAATTGGCTGGGGCTACCGTAATAAAATACCATGAACCGAATGGCTTCAACAACAGAAATTTATGTTCGCACAGTTCTGGAGTCTGGAAATTCAAGACCAAGTTGCCAGGGCTGGTTTCTCTGTGTACCCTCATCTCTTTCATCTCTCTCTCTCTTCCTAGAAAAGCACCTGTCAGATTGGAATAGGTCCTGACCCTATGAACTTGTTTAGCCTTAATTACTCCTTTGAAAACCACATCTCTAAATACAGTCACATTTTAAAGTCAGGGGTTCAACATAGGAGTTTTCGGAGGACACAGTTTGGCCCCAAACCGAAGCAGATCCTTCCTCAATTGTGCCTCAAGATGACTACAGTCACAGCGACATCTTGATTGTCACCTTATAAGACACCCAGAGTTAAAGGTGTTCAGCCAAGCAATATCCAGATTACTGGCCCACAGAAACCAAGAGAAAACAAGCAGGAATTGCTTTGTTTTGATTTTTTTTTCTTGAGACAGTGTCTCATTATGTCACCCTCAGTAGAGTGCTATGGTGTCACAGCTCACAGTAACCTCAAACTCTTGGGCTTAAGCAATTCTCTTGCCTCAGTTTCCCAAGCAGCTGGGACTACAGGCGTCCACCACAATGCCCAGTTATTTATTTATTTATTTATTTTTTGGTGTTGTTGTTGTCATTGTTTGGCAGGCCTGAGCCGGGTTCAAATCTGCCAGCTCCGGTGTATGTGGCTGGCGCTCTAGCTGCTGAGCTACAGGCACCGCCCAACAGGTATTATTTTAAATGGCTAAATTTGGGTATAAGTTTTTTACACAGCAGTATATAACTAATACAGATGTCGGTACCAGGAGTGGGATTCACACTAAAAATATATAAATATGTGTAGTTGGCTTCAGAAACAAGCAGCAAGTGTACGCTAGAAAGATTTTGAAGAATACATTCCTGAAATCCCTAAATTGCTTGCAGTAACACACTGTTAGTGCAAATATAGACTTTGTGTATACTTCCAGTGAGGATCTGAGAGGAAGAGAGGAATATGTTATTAAAAACTAGAACAAAAGTGGAAGAAAGCTTAGCAACACTGTTACCTGAAGTGATGCGGAAAGCAGAAGATATTTCTCATGAACTTGGTGATTTAGCTACTGTGATTTCCAAACAACGTAGTGAAGCTATGGCATGGTATTTGTTTTCTGTATTAAAGTGAAAGGTGAGAGGAGACAGATAAATTGTGTCAAGGACTATTAAACAAAATGAGCCAGGACTGTATGGTTTTAAAAATTATTATCCCCCAAAACAAGACATATCAAAATTAATAAATGGCTTTATCCAAGCAAAGTTTAAAACTATGGCACTACCAGCAAAGTGTAATCTATAAACAAATAAGACTTGGAGTGTTACTATCAGACATCATAATAATTGAAGGTGGTACCCCAGAGTATTAGTCAGTCCTATAAAAATCCCTTTGAAGAGATTAAGGTTGGATATCAAGGAGCCTTTCACCTGAACGATAGGGTCCCTAGGAGGCCTAATGACATGGTCCTCAGCCATCTCAGCCAGAGCCCAAGGTAGGGAAAAAATAATACCATAATGAGATTCATCAATGTGGCTTTGTCTACTGAAGCAAACATCAATAATATTTTTAGGTTGTCAATTTTAGAGAAAACAATATTAGAATAAGTATAATCAGCTTGAACTAAAAGGAATATTGCCAATACAAAACAAAAAGTCATCTTTGAGCCTCCTCCAACACACAATAGTCTCCTGGCAAGGAGAAGGTTGACAAAAGTACTCTGCTTATAATTTTGACAAAAATTCTAAAAAAAAAAAAAAAAAAAAAGCATGGTGGCCGCTTGGGCGCAGGGTGTGCAAGGGACCAGAGCTAAGAGCTACAGATAATCATTCCCAGGCCTCGTGACTCAATGAAAGAACTACCCTCATTTCTTTGGTCGGGTTTCCTAATTCCTCCTTCATGCTCACCATTTTCCTTCTTTGTGAAGAAAAGCGTTCACAGCAGTCACTGTGTCTGTTTCACCATTGTTTGCTGATTGTGTGGGGAAGATAACCGTACAGGTCGAGAAGAGGCGTACTTACTGAACGACATCTCGGGACCCTCCTCGGTCAATGGACCTGTCCTCCCTGATGAGATTCTGGACTCTAGTGCGGTGCTGTAATGGGATGAGGATTCAGAGGACCTGGACAGGGGACCATCTTGCCTTTAGGAGAGATGTGAATCCCTGAGAGGCAGAGAGCAGACTTCTGTGGGCAGCTTCTAGGATCATTCATCCCTCCTGGTAATTACACTGTGAAATCCCACCCTTCTGAAAAAGGACAGGATTTAGTACCTTACTTATAATAAATAGAAAATAGCAAAAGTCAGGAGATGTCAGGTTACAGGAGACTGAATTCTGTGTTGCTTTCTATCTCTACCTCCACCTCCATTGCTGTCTCTATCCTTCTCTTTCTCTTTCTCAATCTGTCCCCTACTCCATGCTCTCACTCTGGGGAAGCAAGTCACCATACTGCGACAAGCTCTGTGGAGAGCCCCAGGTGGCAAGGAGCTGGTATCTCCAATCTACTGTCAAGGGGGAACTGAGTCAGCCAACCGCTACTGAAGTAGCTTGAAGTGCATCCTTTTCCATTCGAGACTTGCAATGGCCTCTGCCCTTGGGGCTATCTTCATTGCAGCCCTTTGAGATGCTCTAGGAAGGTCATAAGCTCTGGACTAAGCTACTATAGGATTTCGGATCCACAGAATTTGTGACAAATTAAATGCTTGTTGTTTTAAACCTATCCATTTGTTTGTGACTGTTACACAGCAGTAGATTACTAATGAAGACCAGATCAAGAAGCAGGAATGGAAGCAGAGAGACTTGCCGAGAGGCTGTGATCTGTGCACCATAAAGTAGCCCAGACCTGCTTGTCCAGTCAGTTACAGAGCAATTTAAGATGTTTAGACACTGGTTATTTTCTCAATTCGTCTGATGTACACGGAGAACTCTTCTGCCCATTTTTGTGTCATCCACCCTCTGAAAAATCTAGGTTACATGATTTCTGTTTCACTAGCCTTTTCCAACTCTGCTATATAATAATTCATACATTCATCCTCTATGATACCGTCATTAAGGTATCTCTTATAGTCGGTTGCAATTATGTCTATATCCTGCCAAATTTGAGACCCTCATACCTAACTCCGTGCATTACTCAATTTTGTGTTTTCACAACACGCACAGTAGTGCCAGCTATTGAGCCAGTGTTTCTTTGTTTCTGTTTTGATCATTTTAATGTGTGTATGATCATTAGTGATGTCACCTCCTACACTATTGGCATTGTAATGAGTGTCTTCTCTATTAATGCAGCTAAAACATTACCACTTGTATTAATCTCTTAAAACTGAAATTCTCTGGTTTACTTTCATTATTTTTCCACTTCTATTTCATTAGTTTCCACTGTTTACTTTATTTCCTCTTATTATTTGGGTGTAATTTGTTCTTTTTTTTAAATTATTTTTTATTGAGTCATAACTGTGTACAATAATTCAGTCATGGAGTACAGTGTGCGGGCTTCACATACAATCGGAGATATTTTTATCAACCTGATTAATATAACATTCATGATATTTTCTCATTTACT